>APFE030355420.1:178923-221724 GCA_000404065.3 Pinus taeda
TTTTCATCATTTAAAATAAATTATCATTTATATTTTTAGTCCTTAATTCTTTATTACCTAATCTATTTTATTTACTTTATTATTTCATTGCTTTCTAATGATTTTATTATTATTATCTGTTACTTTTATTGTTATTATTTTCTTGTGATTAGTTTCTAACCACTAGTTTCTTTGACTTTTGACCTTACCTTTCCCCCCTCTCTTTTTATATCCTCGTTGGATCAGTTTATCCTCATCTAAATTGTCATAATGATGAACCACATTAGCTGGTTCGAAACGTGTCGACAATTTATTGAATTATGCGATGGATCTGGAAGACTTGTTTTTAAAGAATACATGTCTTTATACTCTCGGGTAATATCTAACCCAAGCTTGTCCATAATATCTTTTGGCATACTCTTATGGGAGGCCCCATAATCTAACATGTATTTATGCAAAATCCAATCATGGATTATTAGGCTAATATAGAAGGGTGGAAATAAACTATTTTGATTTTCTAAATGTGGTCCAATAGTGATTTTGGGGGCATCATCTTGAATGTTAATAGTATCTTTGAATTATATCCCCTGAGTTGGAGCATCAGTATCCTTTAAGAAGGTATTAATTTCTTGTTTATAAGCAGGAACATTACAATTTCAGTTAACGGTGAGCTAATTTTTAATTTATTTAACTCACTTTGTAAGCTTAACTTAGATGTAGGGTGTGGATTAGAGTCCTGGGGATCATACTCTATATGTATATTTTGAATTTTATCATCTTGGGGAGGTTCTTTGTTAGGTATAACATTTTGGCTATCTTTCTCCTTTCTAGGTCTCAAGTTTTAATTGTTTAGTTATTGCGCCTCAAAATGCTAAGCAAAATGGTAAAGTTCAGGAGTCAAAACATTTGGTTCCATATAATCGTTAGGCTCTTAGGCACAACTATCTAATATGTCCAAAGAATTCATATGAGGTTATTCTTCCTCATCTGGATTCATAAATTGACTAGCAATTTCATCATCATAAACTTTGAGGAGGTTAGCATTATTTCGTAAGGGGGGTTGGATGGGAGGCGCCTCTACCCACTTCCCTCTCTGTAAGATATGAAGATTGTTTGGGGGGGTTGATTTCTTCGAGGATAATTGGGATTCTTGTTATGAAAATTTGAACAATAGGGCAATAATTCAGTTGAACGAGAGGATTTTGAGCGGGATAAGAGGTTTCCCTATTTCCATCCTCTAATCTTTGGATTTTATTAGTTAGAGACTTAATGAGTTTAGCCATCTCTTCGATCTTTTTCTCATGGGAAGACGAAGAGCTCAGAAGGTGGGGTGTAGGTTCAATCAATTCTTCTTTTTTTTCCCTCAGACCGACTATCAGTACGCCACACTTACCAGTGGAAATTATATTTTCCTTGCATGAAAAAGCCTTCAACTTGAGTGTTAGCTAGTGTGGAGGGATATATTTCTCTCAATGCAAAAGAAATATCATCATCTAAAGCAGAAGAATATGTGACAGTAGCTACAATATTGGATGAATGAACGTCAATAGGGATATGGTTATAATACTTCATGAATATTTTATTGAAATAAAAAATAGACTCACTTGGTTCCAACTTTAAGGCTGCAAATTTGGTTAATCAAAGTTGGTTACTCTTTTTAACTCCAAATTGTTTAAGAAACAGTTCAACTAATTTGTCCATCATATCAATAGAGTTAGGTGAAAGCATCCGACCATCCTAGCATCTCCTTCAAGACTCTAAACAAAAATCCTCATACAGATATCATCATCTTTTGCGTTGATATTTTCATAGTAGTCTTCGAATTTGATCACATATTCTTCTACAATGTTTTCCCCCTCATTGTCGAATCTTGGAAGGTTCTTATCATATCTCCGTGGGATGTCACATAATGTCCCCTAAAGGTTGAGGGTGGTAACCTTCATTTACCCATGTCATGATGGCTCATGGGGAAGGAGAAGAAGGTGGTATAGATTGGTAAGGGGATGGAGATGGACTCATTCTAGTGGAAGACGAGACAAAAATTGTATGGGATTCTATTTGCGAAACTGATGATCTAACTATCACTTCAGACTAGTGATCCGGGTGGATATTGGTGGCCACCCACCTATTCCACTTGGACCCTCACCATAGTTTCTTTCAGTTTTTCAGTTTCCTTAATTGTAGCACATTTTACTCTTTTTGGCAGTTTTTTGGGTCCAAAACTTCAGGAGCCGTTTTGAGGCCCTAAATGACGTTTTTTTGGCAACATTCCTTCAATGATTATGTAGGTAATGACATTGGTAGTTGTATTCATCAGAGAGATATTTCCAACAAGGTAACATATGCATTAAACGAAGATAATATGACCAAGTTACGACCGCAGGAAGTTGGCTACCTAACTAACCCCAATGGGGCCTATAAACTCTTGGTGTTACACCTCCTCAAGTTAGGGTTTTGGTTGTTTATGATTTTCTCCTATTGTTCAATAATAAAAAGGTCCTTCAGCCTCATTGTAACTCAATTCAGAGGCATGTAGCCACCACATATCTTCTCAAAGATAAGCTACCATCGCTCGAGCTATCATATTTCCATTATGTTTGTAAGCATACTTCAATATTTTTCTATTAAAGAAATGAAGTGTTTTTCTACTGCATCTCTATGCTTATGAGTATATTTGTAAGTTGTTGTGTTCCTGTTTAAGTTTAGATCAATGGTATTAGAGAAGTCTGCTCCTTCTCTATTTTTCTTTGCATGTCCCCAATGAGGCCAGGGTATAAGGAGTTAAGGCTCGATCTAGTTGAACCATTACAGGATCAGCCTCGCAAAACCTGACGACGTCCCATGGCAGAAGAAAAGAAAGATGAGAGGGTAGGGGATCATTTCTAAATGTTGCTCAAAGAAGCCCTCAAGTGACAAAGGGACGCAATGATGGATAACTTTGCCTAGATCCTTCAACGGCTACCCACAGGCGATGCATCTTCATCCAGTGGCCACTCTGGAGGTGCCACTCCTTTTTAGGTACAAGATAACTTCGTACATATTCGAAGGCCTCATAAATGCAGACTCCATAGATAAATGGTTAAATCTATTGGAAGGATTATTTTCAGTTTACAACTTCTCCAATCGGGAAAAGATTATGTTTGCACTTCTCAAAGTAATCCAACACATCAACGACTAGTGGGAAACCTACTGTGAACAAAAGGATGAGAGTGAACCCTCACTGTTTTCAGCTACACCCACTTGGAATTCTTTCTAAGACGCCATCAAGGAACAATATTACCTTGTCGGTAGCTATGAAGATAAATACATAAACTGGACCACACTACGACAGGGAAGGGACCAAGATGTGTTAGAGTTCACAAATACTTTCCATACCCTTCACATGAAGCTAGGTATCAAGGATATTGAATGGAATTTAGTGCTCAAGTACCATGATTGTCTACACAAGTACATCTAGGACAAAATGGAGTTCCTAGACATTTCCTCGCTCAGCATAGCGTATCAGTATGTTGTAAAGATTGAGTAGAAGTTTAAATAGAAGAAGCGGAACTTTGGATTTGTGAATCCAAAGCAAGGAAAAGACGCCCCCAAACCATAGAACAAGGGACCAAGCCAAGGTCACACTACTCAAGACAACCTGTCAAAGGTGCAACTAAAGAACAACACCGTGAAGATGAAGAAGGATACGAGAAAATGGTGTGAGTTCCATAAGAGCTCCACTCACAATACAAGTGAGTGTCGGGCCAAGGAGTCACTGGTGGCTGAGTTGAAGGCTTTTCAATTAGACGTAGGTTCTGACTCTGAATCAAAACTCGATAAGGGAGCTAACAAAGGGAAACATATCATTGATGCGGAGCCCAATGCCACCATGGCCACCACAAAGATACCAAAAATTGAGCCTGGACATCCAAAGGAGGGGGAAGCCCTCTTCCACTCATAGATGTGGGTGAAGGGTTCTCCGTTGCAGTTCGTTGTCAATAGTAAGTCATGAAGCAGCTAGGCCTAAAGACTACAACACATCCATAGCCTTACACCATCGGGTGGCTTCACCAAGGATGAGATCTTCATGTCAGCTAGCAGTGTTGCCTTTCCTATAGCATCAAGCCCTTCATAGATGAGGTATTGTGTGACGCTTCTCCTCTTGAAGTTTCTGATGTATTGTTATGAAAACCATACTTGTGGAAGCGACATGTTGTATATGAGTCTATACCTCTCTCTCTGATTATTACTTTGGCTAACAAGTTGTACAGGATACCGGAGGTAGCCCTGCCTATCGCCATCTCTTTGATCAATGCAAAGCGATGCAGTAAGATCATTTCCTAGACCAGAAAATTTGTTTTCCTTATGATTCACCCCCAAGGAAAGAAGAAGGTTGTGGCCATGGCTTCTAAGCAGGGCTCATCTACATAGTGGCAACAGATGGAAAAGATCGTGGAGAAGTATAGGGACATTTTCGCCTCACCCACAGGGGTACCTCTACATTGTCAAGTCAAGCACTCCATCGATCTAACCTTGGGCGTGTCACTACCCAATGGATCGATCTATCAACACTCTGTTCTGGAGAACAGAGGCAAATTGAGGAACTACCACAGAAAGGGCACATCAAGCCAAGCTCATCACTTTGTGGAAGCTCGATTGTTGGTACAAAAAAACGATGGGAATTGGATGCTCTATATTGACTATTGGGTGCGGAACAAGATCACTGTCCAAAATAGGTACCCAATCCTATAGATTGATGACCTTCTAAACCAGATCAAGGGGACCAAATATTTCAGCAAGATTGACTTGAAATCAGGTTATCACTAGGTGCCTATTGAACCCTCTGATTTGTGGAAGACTTCCTTCAAATCCAAGCAGGGCCTTTTTGAATGGTTGGTCATGCCATTTAGATTGACGAATGCCCCTACAACCTTCATGAGACTAATGGACGCCATCTTGTGGCCCTTCACCAATGAATTCGTGGTGGTGTATTTATATGACATCTTGATTTTCAGGTAGAGTTGGGAAGAGCACCTCCACCATATTCGACAAGTCCTTCAAACCCTTTGACAACACAAGTTATGTGCTAACTTGGAGAAATGTACCTTTGGCCTAACCCAGGTTCAATATATGGGGTAAATATTTGATGATCTGGGTGTACATGTGGACCCATCCAAGATACAAGTCATTTGGCATTGGCCAGCCCCAACCACTCTAATAGAGCTTCACAACTTTTTGGGTCTTGCCAATTTCTACTGCAGGTTCATGTTGGGGTTCTCTCATATTGCTTGGCCTTTAATTCAAGTCACCGAGGGCAGAGTGAAAGCCAGGATCTTTTGGTCATAAACCCAGCAGCGGGCATTCTCCAAGTTGAAGAATTTCCTTTATTTTGCACTAGTGCTCACATTAACCAAACCTGCAATAACCATTTGAGATTGAGATAGATACCTTCAACTATGGTATTGGTGCAATTCTTACTCAACATGGGCATCTAGTGGCTTACCATAGTGAGACACTTTCAGACACAATCCGAAAGTATCCCACTTACGACAAAGAAATGTCTCCATTATGCAGGCCTAGTGTCAATGGAATCATTACATTATGGGGAAGGAAACGATCATCCACATGGACCACCGGCCTCTACAATTCCTACAGATACAAGGGAAGTTATAGAACGATTGTCATAAGAAATGTTCCACCTATCTACAATAGTTCCATTTGAACATTAAGTATAAGAAGGGTAGCACCAATAATGTCATTGATTTCCTCAACCAACCACATATCATGGTGCTAATCGTTATGCTTGACTCCTATGGGCACGAGACATCAGGGTGGCCGCATCTTTAAAAGAGATATCCAGAATTCAACAGAATATACTAGACACTCCTGGAAGGGAAGAAAGTTCCAAATTTTCACTTTCACGACACATTTTTATGCCACTTGGGACACATGTGTTTTCCTTCAAGTGAGCATGCCAAGATGATTTGGGAGGTGCACTACAGTTGGGTCGCTAGAAATTTCGGAGTAGAGAAAATAGTGGCAGTATTGCAGAAGTATTTTTATTGGCCAAAACTTCATCAGGATGTTGGGAAGTACATTAAATGTTGCATCGCCTGCACCATTGTGAAACCAACCATCAAGAAGCAAGGCTTGTATTCTCCTCTACCTACTCCTAATCGGCCTTGGGAATTTGTATCCATGTATTACATGTTGGGCCTTCCTTCTACTAAGCATGGAAATGATTGTGTTTTTGTGGTCATCGACAAATTCTCTAAGATGGCCATCATGGTGGCCTGCAAGAAGAGTATCACAACAGAGGCCACTGTTAAGCTCTTCTTTGAGCAAGTGTGGGTACACTTTCAAATACCATAGTCCATTATCTCAGATTGGGACAACAGGTTCCTAAGTGCATTTTGGTCAAGTCTCTGGTCGATGCTGGATACAAAACTCACTAAGCCCACGGATTTCCATCCTCAAATTGATGACCAAATAGAGGTTGTCAACAGGATGATCGTACACATTTTGCACATGTAAAACTCGAAGCATCCATGCACTTAGGATGAAATTCTCCCCTATTTCCAACACATCTACAATAGAGCTCTCAATATCTCAAAAAGCCATGGCCCCTTTTAGGTAGGGTTGGGATTTCAACCATTACGCCCCATTGATGTGGCCATACCATTTGCAGCCACTCAAGTAGATTCGGCTCACATGCAGTTTGAAGCCGAAAGGGCTAACAGCTTCATTGAGTGCATTCAAAACATATTCCAATAGGTCCATGATATATTGGATAGATCCAATGCTAATTACAAGCAGTGCCATGATCAACATCGCGTGCCGCACAAATTCCAGGTGGATGACCAAGTTTGGCTGCATTTTCAAAAGGATCACCTTGCTAGACCCCACCACAAGCTTTGCCCACTTCGATATGGGACATACACCATCACCAAGGCTATCGGGGACAATGCCTTTGAGCTCAACATCCTACTGTTCCTTGGTCTGCACCCAGTGTTCAATGTAGATCACCTTCAGTCATACTTTCCACCATTGTTGAACACATGTGACATTGTAGAAAAGCTCACACCAACAGAGTTTAACCCAGACTACATGGAACAGGCCACAACTGATCAGAGCATGGACACATAGATCAAGAACACTCAGCAACAAAGGATACAGCTATATCGAGTTTTCAAAGCAGGCCAACTCCTTCACCAAGGCAAATGGATCACCAAGGACTAAGTTCAGTAGAAGTTTCCTCATATCATGGAGGAAATCAATAAAATGGGGACCATTGCTTCCTAAGGGGGGAGGACTAATCTAGGTGGATATTGGTGGCCACCTATCTATTCCACTTGGACCCTCACCATTGTTTCTTTCAGTTTTTCAGTTTCCTTAATTGTAGCACAGTTTACTATTTTTGGCAGTTTTTCGTGTCCTAAACTTCCAAAGCCTCTTTGAGGCCCTAAACTACTTTTTCTGGGAAAATTCAAATTTGCAGTTGTAGTCCTTGGAGAGATATTTCCAACGAGGTATCATATGTGTCAAACAGAGATAATATGACCAAGTTATGACCTAGGGAAGTTGGCTGCCAAACTAACCCCAACAGGGCCCATAAACTCTTGGTGTTACATCTCCTTGGGTTAGGGTTTTGGTTGTTTAGGGTTTTCTCTTTTTGTTAAATAATAAAAAGGCCCTTGAGCCTCATTGTAACTCAATTCAGAGGCATGTAGCTCCCACATCTCTTCTCAGAGATAAGCAACCATCGCCCCAACTATCTTATTTCCATTCTATTTGTAAGCATAATTCAATATTTTTATATTAATGAAACAAAGTGTTGTTCTACTGCATCTCTGTGTTTATGAGTATATCTGTAAGTTTTTGCGTTCATGTTTAAGTTCAGATCAACTAGTGGGTAGGAATAAGAAGTGATAGACTCTCCCTTCTTCTACAATTTATGAATTTAGGATGATTTTGCCAGAAAGTTTTGGTCATCTATACGTGTATGGCTTAAATCTGAAGTCAACCTTGTTATGGGTTTCAGGGTAGCCAATTTGGTGTCTCCAATAATATTTCATATTATAATTTATTTAAACCTTTAAAATACAAAACGTAAAGTCGTTTATGATGAGAGTACATGGTCAAGTGTCAAATGTGCACCTTCGTCACATGATCCGAGCCTCAATCTTTCTTGTTATCGTGGAATGTTAGTTTTGGGTTGCACGCATTTGTCCTCCTGAGCAAAGACCTCCCAATTTCTTTGGACCTCTTCATGGGTACAAGAAACATACAAAGTAAAATTATAGAAACCATTCAGAATAATTTGTTGGTTGGCTAGCCCAAAAGGAATATGAGGATGCAGTTGGTCAGGAATAGTCATGAAAGAAATGATAAAAAAAATTGTTCCCTGACAACGACACCATAAGAATGTTGTTTCTCAAATTGTCCCTGACTGGGAACCACTTAAGAACACATTCTTTGAGGATCTAGTCCTCCCACTCTAGGTGCTTCAAATTGGTCTGCTATACACCACAGAGGGCCTTCCCTATCATCAATTACATAATTCTTCAATAAGAAAATAGAATAGGACCAGTTATTAATAAAGAAGGGGCATTGCAGTAATTACATGTCGTAATTAGAAGGAATTAAACTCATTCAACATAAATGTATCATTGATCCAATGACAGCGTTTATACATCATTGATGAATGCTAAAATATAATAATCAAAGAAAAGAACTAACATCAACACATAAGACAAACAACATAAGAGAACATGTGCTTGATATTTAAGCTATATTACCAAATAAACATAATCAATAGGATGACACAGTACGTGCAATCATTCCTCCACTCTTGTATTAATCTATCGATAAATTTTGAATCAATAATATATATTAAAACAATAATTTTCATAAACATAGAAATACTAATGGAAAATCAAGAGACAGCAAAATGAAGTAGTTAAAATCGATTCAGGAAATGGTTGATCTTTATTTCCAAAGGCATGCTCATGGAAATTCAATTTCAAATAAAAAAACTCAATACTTTAATCACCAAACCTCAATAGTAGATATCAGAAAATAAAGAAACTAAATAAAACTAATCTTAGAGAACACGACAAAAGTCGAAAATTCAAAACGTTGTGAATTGTTGTAAACACACATAAAAGGAAGAAATGATTCATCAATGATGCATGAACATATCACTCAATCAACAATAGATAAATGTATTGTTAAAATATGAAACTATAGTTAAAATACACTTTGTACAGACCATTTTATGGAGATAATGATTGCATTAAATTCCTCTTTTCGAGAGGACCAAAATTGACCTAAAGATAACTAAAATTGGATAAGGGAAAGTGTACTTATGAAGAAAATCCCACATGTTCATATTTGATCAAGTCATCCCTAGAGCAAATTGGACACTTTTGGAAAGCTATGAATTCAACTGACCTCTACCTCATTTGAACATCATCATGACACACTCTTCTATTTCTCTTTCCTGGTTTTGGCTCATGTGTGTCTGAGGCATGTTTGCAGAGAATGGGTTCACACAAAAGAGAAATTCTAAGGTCTGAAGCCCGCATTTATGTTTTAGGGTTTTGAGCCTCAGTTATAAGCACAACGCAGAGATATCTCAACTACAAACACTCATTTCCTATTTCATCCATGTGAGTGAATATTTTCATTCGCACGCACAACACATCATCCATGTGACTAGCATCTAAAGTTTTTGAATCGCAGTCGCATGCTTTCCAAAAATTGAATTCAACCACAGTCATTGGCTTCCAAGCTCAAGGGAGTGACTGGACCTCCCTAGTCACATGCATGACTCCTCCTCCATGTGGCTAGGACCTAAATGATGAAATTTCATCTGTCCAAAGATTTCACTCATTGGCCACAAGGTTCATCAGTTGACCGTAGATAGTAATAATCCATTACATGCTTCAGAATCATGGTTTTGAGTATAATAATTATTGGGTTCATTTCATGATTATTGTTTAGTTGAGTTCTATGGTTGATGATATGGATCAATGTACTCTCTCTTTCTGAATCATTGAATGAAAATATCATAAGAAGAATATTTTGAAATGGTTTTCCCCATTGTGGGTTTTTCCCTGGTCTCTGACCAATCTTGGTGTCTCTATGTGTGAAAAACATTCTTCTATTGCTCCTTTATGTTCCTTTGCATTGATGATGATGATATTGTTCTTTCTATATAGTTGCATATTTTGTTGAATAATGATGTAAATCTGAATAATGTTATGATGTTATGAGGTGAATAAAATGTGTTAATGAAAAAATGTAATTATCAAAGAAAAGAACAATGTATACCTAAGAAAAATTAACATGATATCGGAGTTGGGATAAAGAAAATTCAGGGAGATCACCCCTAAAATGACACCATTAATGGAAGCAAGAGAAGATGGAGGAGACCTAAAATAATTCTAGGGTTTGAAGGAAACCCTGGGAATTTTGGTTATTAGGATTTGATGGATATTATGAGGTTTATGGAAAAGACTTGAGATATGAAATATAGAAACCCTAGCATGGTCAATGTGAATATACTCAAGCACTTCTGACAAATTTGATAAATCCCTAGATGGGATAGTCCCTAGTAGGCTTGGTTGTTGATAAAGTTGGTTGAAATAGTGAAGGAAAAATTGTTATATGGACAATCGATATTGATGGCTCTTAAAGGTTGGTTCAAGAGGATCACCTCTCATTGAATATAAGTGCTTTTCAACTTATGATGCTCATTTATGTATTTACTTTTGTTTATAGTTATGGACTTGATTATTGTTTTGATTATTACTTATACTTCCCGCATGTATATTTGAGTATTTGGATGCTTCTAACCTCTTGATGAGTTGTGATAAGTGGATCCTTCTTGAGGACCATGGCTAGTGCAAGAAGAGGCATCTGATGAAAAGATGACAAAGTGCTACAAGTTTCCTATGTAAAATAAGAAGGTCCATAGGTATTTGAATACTACAAGGTATGCATGGTATTTTTTTCATTGTTATTTTTCAACTATAATATTTGATGGCAAGGTATGCCCTAAGGTATGATGAGTATATCACCTTCATAAATGACTCATGTATTCATATGAAAGGAAGCTTGATTCATGATATCTATGATGAAATGATGCACTTAATAGTGAACAAGTATCTTACCTTTTAGATATAATGAACTTCTTGATTCTATGAAGCTACTTAATATTGATCTATGACATATTACTATACTTGATGTTTGGCTAACATATATCATAAAGAAGGTTACCACCTTGATTCTAATAGATGGTAACTTGACACTATTGATAATGTTTGGGAAAAGTATGGTATCCATGATGATAGAAGTGTAATAATGGTATTGATACTTAGGATCTTTTGTTGATTGTGGTTTGATGTGCTTAGAAATTATGGCGTATGGTAAAATTGAATGCCCTAACTTGACGAATTGACTTATGTGACAAAGAAGGAATGTTGTGATTGTGGGTCTTGAAGTATACTCCTATTAGTTATTTGAAACTAACCCTTGATGAAAGATTGATGTCATGATGTAATTGTGAAGTAGTTGATAACATGGTATGACCATGATAAATATGTGATATAGCCTTGATTCATGATCTAACGGATTTTTTAATGCATGACATTAATAAGGACAGGTTGATGACTTGAATGAAGATAACTGAAGTGGCTTCCCATTTAGAGAGAAAATATCTCCATAAGATCCCTATTCCTATTCTCATTTGCATTATATGTATAGAATATTCTTTATTTTTGAAATATGATTTATGGACATGAATAGACAAATATCTTATATTGTTGGTCTGCAACAAAGTTATGACCTGAGAAGAGAAAGTTTTCACATACCCTAAGCCTCAGTCACATGGAAGAAAGCATACGGGTACGACTATAGCTTCTCATCTACACTGAAGTAAGCTCAAGGGTGTGACTGTAGTCCCCCAACTACACATAAGACTTCCTATGGATGTGGTTATATGTATAGGAAACAAAAATGAAGCTTTATGCATGAAATTAGAAGTTCACCTGAAGGATGTTAGTCCTATAGACATGAAGTCAACAATAGAAATTCTTATGAGAAGGGAAGTTTGAATGTTCACTTTCATATGAATATCTTCACTGAACTTGTGCTTTCAGCTGACTGGGATATGCATATAAATATGTCATTATGATTTAACAATTGAGGCTTGTGTATGACAATATTTGATAACAATTGCAAGGGTTTGACTATATATGGTTGATTGATGTAGATAAGCATTGTTCAAAGTTTTGAATGGATAATGATTTGTAACTTTGACTTGATAATTGAGATATGTTTTGGGCTATAGATCTCATTGTGATAGAAAATTTTCAATTTGACCTGAAAACTAATGATATTATTTGATGGCTAATGATTTTCCTTGATAACAATTCTATATGGGCATATTGACTTTCAGTGACTTATATTGGTATTTTGTGTTGCCATCATTAGCTTTGAAACAATGGTTGAAGAATTGATAGTTGTGATTCAGTATGAATTAATCTCACAATAAATGGATGGAACCTGCATGACTTATTATTGGTATACACATTTACATCTAGTGAATTATATTATTATCATGAGGATGACTTGATGAAGTTTATATTGATATTGCTTAGTAGATGATAACTTATAGGCATTATAATAGATAAATTCATAACTTTATATTTGGATGACATCTCTACCTGTAACTTGGTGCAAAGAATTGTTTATAGTGATATTGATGATTTTGATATCTAAACTTTGATAAGTTGACTTAGTTGATTTATGTAAGGGAAACCATATTGGTTTGGTAAAGTGTTAAGTTTGAAGATAGCATTGTATGAAGCAAGCTCCTTGAGCATGATATTTTCACATTGACAGTTACCTGGTGAAGCTAGGAAGATGTTTCAATCCAAGCCTCTACTTCAAAATTGGTCCAAGGTATGACTTTGAATTTTTGCTTTAAATAATGTTGGTCTACTCTTGATAGGTAATGAGCCTATGATGATCAAAGTAAGAGGGAGATTGCCTCTGAAGTTTAAAATGAAGAATCATGGCACTATGAATCAATTTATGAAGTTTGGAAAAGAAAATTTATATTGTGAAGATATTCAAGAATTTTCTAGACAGTGGAAATGCAAATCCTTGGACACTCTGATCAAATTTCAAGAGGTTATGAAGAGACATTGTTGAACCTGACTTGGAAACCAATAGTTGGTAGAAGCATTGATGTTCCGTTTGAACACATATCTTCATATATATTATAATATTATATATATATATATACACATATATGTTGTGCATAGAACCTGAGTAAATTCTTAACTCAGTCACTTCAAACACATTGATTTTCCGCCAAGCACCCTTCGAGATAGTTTCCTGGGATGATCAATTTTTGATCTGAGATATTCTTCCTATGATATGTGATTTCATGGATGTATTGATGATGATTTGGATCATTATTGATGAGCACATTTGGATGTTACATTCGTATGATATATGCCATGATATTTTGAATGAGAGGTCCATAGCTCTTTGAGCATGATCTAGGTTGAATATAATGTTGCTAGCATGACTAGCCATGAGGCAAGATAAAGAATCTCTTTGGAAGGTCATTTGAGAATGTTTTGTATATGATAGGGATATATTACAAAGAGTGGGAGGTATCCTTCTGTGATATATATATTTTTGTTCTAATATGATATTTGATTTGATGTCTTGTATGAATAGGAGACAACTAATATTGAGACATGATGATTACTAGACATGAGTATGATGATATTTTTCTGATCTACAAAGAGCATCATTGATTGAGGACACTAAGCAATCTCTTCCTCCCCCCCCCCCTCGCTTGAGCTCCCAGTGTGTGGAATTCAAATGGAGGACTCTTGGGGTTGAGGGATCTCTGTACAATAGGGTATCACCCCTATTTGTTACCCATAGGGTTGGAGATGTTGCTACCCTATCTCATTCTTTGTAGAGTATACCCCAATTGACATCATACCCACAAGTTGGGCTTATTGGGATTGTCCCTCCCCATTTGTCCAACAGGTTCAGGAGGCATGGGAGTGTGTGATCCTTACCTTTGGTAAGTTGGGTATCTCACCTAAGCTCGGATTATGATGCAGGTGTTTTACTACATGACTATTAAGGGTCGTTGTTGGGAAGATCGGTAGGCAATAGGATGGGTTGAGATGGTATCCCCTATATCATCTATTGCTCGATATGAGGTCGTAGATATTTAGCTCCCCCATGATATTATGGGTTGAGATGTACTCCCCATGTGATTTTTAGATATGGTCATTGATGTTGATGCGAGTGGCATATTTGAATCATCGTTGATTTTTCCTAGGTGGTAGCATTGGGCTCCCCACTGGCAGAGATTCTAGGTGGTAGCACTGGCTCACCAATCAATAGAGGGTGGTAGCTTAGGCTCCCCTCCGATGACAAATTATTCTTCTTTTAGATACGAAAATGTTCAGCATATGAGTAGGGATAATCAAGAGATAAGTAGGAATAAGAAGGAGATGAATTGAGATGAACAGTGACGATATGTGATGATGATATACATGATATTGGATATGATTTGATGTCAGGATACACATGAAATGATGTAGGTGTAATTATCCCTAGTTGAAGGAGTGTTAAAATATGCAACTACGGTCAAATTCCACTGTATATAGCTCAGTTGATGGAGATAATGGTTGCATTGAATTCCTGTTTTCAAGAGTACCAAAATCAACCTAAATATCACTCAAATCGAATAAGGGAAAGTGTACTTATGAAGAAAAAATCCCACATGTGCATATTCAATCAAGTCAGCCCTAAAGAAAATTGGACACCCTTGGAAGGTTATAAATTCAAGTGACCTCTACCTCATTTAGACATCATCTGAGAGACTCTTCTATTTCTCTTGGTTTTGGCTCACACAGGTCTGAGGCACGTCCATGGAGAATGGGTTCACACGATAGAGACATTGCAGGGTCTAAAGCTCATATTTCTATTTTAGGGATTTCGGCCTCAATTGCAGGCACAACACAAAGAGATCTCAACTACGGTTGCTCGTTGTCTAGATCATTCATGCTACTAAAGCTTTTTAGTAACACACACAACACATCCTCCATGCGACTGGCATCTAGGGTCTCTGAATCATAGTCACAAGCTTTTCAAAAGCTGAATTCAACCACAATCTCTAACTTCTAGGCTCAAGGGAGTGACTAGACCTCCCCAGTCAGATGCATGACTACTCCTCCATGTGAATAGGACCTAAATGATTAAGTTTTAGTTGTCTGAATATTTCACTCATTGAATGCAAGGTTCGACAGTTGACCGCAAACAGTAACAGTCCATTACATGCTTCAGAATTAAGGTTTTGAGTATAAGCATTATTGGGTTCATTTCATGATTGTTGTTTAGTTGAGTTCTATGGATAAAGATATGGATCATTTTATTCTCTCTTTCTAAATCATTCAATGACAATCTAATAAGAAGAATAATTTGAAAGGGTTTTCCCCATTGCAACTTTTTCCCTTGTCTCCAACCAATCCTGGTGTCTCTATGTGTGAATTCTTTTCTTCTATTGTTCCTTTATATTATTTTGCATTGATGATGATGATATTGTTCTTTCTATAGAGTTTAAAATGCAGCTGAATAATGATGTTAATATGAATAATGTTATGATGTTATGAGGTGAATGTAATGTGTTAATGAGGAAATGAAATTATCAAAGAAAAGAAGATTACATCCCTAAGAAAAATTAACATGTATCAAGTACATGCATATCTAATAATTTCAAAAATAGTCCATTCACTCATTGACCCCCTCTAATCGAGAAATAGAGCCTTAAATTAAAGTTTACAAAAAATAATTGTCAACGTAACTATCTTCAAATTAATGACTTTGAAATTTAAATGACTTAATTAAAATAAAATAAATAAATAAATCTCCTTCGTGCTTTAATAGCCAATTTGGATTCCTTTGTCTTATTTGATGTGGCGGCATGCGATGAACTTTGAGATCCCTGCATTTTATCCTTATGCATTTGAGGAGTGTTAAGTGTTACTTCGGCCAAATATTCTAGCTAGTTAGTAATCGATTGCACAGGCTGGACTGGTTGGACTTCCTATGTGTTGGAAGTAGCCTATTTTAAGACTACATTTCAGTTCAAATGCCTCTTCAACATTTCAATTTTATCCCAATCAACCAATGACAACCAAGGTACATTCTTGTACTTGGTTACTACCACGATTAACTGCGATATGAGTTGGTAATGAGTTGTAGGGAGACTTTGTATCATTTTATCTATTCCAATGAATATATTAAAATCCTTGCATAAGGCATGGATAACTAAATGTGGCAAATAAATTCTTCACTAATGATCAATGATTTTATCCCTACATAAGTCATGGATAACATGTAAGATTTAACTCTTGAAATATTCTTATTTATTTCCCTGCATATTTCTTGCATTTTTGTAATGAGAACTTGCCTCCAAGTAGAGGTTACTCTGAGTACCACTTGTAAGGACTTGACTTCGTATAGTTTCTCCTTAAGGGTGCTCTTGATTTGTTCAATCATGTCGCTTCTTCATTGCACTTGTACTATCACCCATCTCTCAACTTGATCATTTTCCATTTTCACCTCCTAAACTTCCTACTCTAACTATGAAACTTTCAGCTGTAGGAGGTTTAGGTTTTCAGTATTTGATGTTTGGGGAACAACTAGAGCTTTATCAATAGTAAAATTGTAATCTGCAATCATTTTAAGATGATTCTTTTCTTTCACTACAATCATTCTATCAAGTTTTCCTTCTGGTTTACATTTCATTAAGTTTTTTATCCTTGGTCTGAAAGGAAATCTACATCATTTGCAATTGGTTCTCAATCTCCTCTTGCCTCTCAAAATATTGTATCAAGATGTTGGCATCATAATATGGAACCTTTGAAATTTATTTTAAACTTTTTATCTCTTTCTCCTCCTCCTCAAATAACTTCATGAAGGAACCTACTTCTTTGGGTTGTCCAGATTGCACCACTATCCTATGTTTGATTTCTTTAATTCTATTGGCTCTGGTCTTTAAATCCACTCATTTGATGTGGAGATGTTCTGAAACTTTCTCTAGCATAACCTGCTTTTTTCTATTGTTTGCAATATAATATAATAATCGTTGGGCCACAATTTCACATGTTTGTTTGTGCCTATTTACCATGTCAAAATATGAAACTTTTCCTAGGTTGATAGCCATGGAAGAAGCATGATAACCCATTAGTTTTTGGTTCTCATTAAGCTCAGGTTGTACTACTATAAGATTAAATTTGTTGGGCTCAAAATCTATTGATGAAATGAATCTTGGTCCAAGAGTGGGGGTCATCTCATTTAACAACGCCTTCTCCACCATCTGTCCATGTTTATGGAATAGCATCAATTTTTTGCCCAGGGTGAACTAAATTTTCCATAACAAAATTGTGTCTAAAATACATAGCTTGTGCTCCATAATCCTTTAGTTGATTTTCCTGGTGTTGTAAGGGCTACAACCATCCTCCAAAAATTTTCCTTACCTTCATTTTGGAGCCTCCTTACCAACCATCCTTAGCAGCATGTCTTGCACTGTCAAGTACATAGGCTTCACTAGTTTTTCAACAATTTTCCATACCCTACATGTTAGTTTGCTTCACTCCCTTCGCAGGTTTCCATTCCAAACTTAAGCTAATTAATCGCTGACAGTCTTCCTTCAAAAAACTGTGCAATCTGCCCCAACACCACATCTCAGCCCAGAAATTTCGCAAATAAGTTGGGTAGCCTGCTAGTCTCCAAAATTGAGCAGAACAGTCAAACAAGATTCCTTGAGAAAATTGTGCAATCTGGCCCAGCACTCCAGCTTAGCCCATAAATAGAAAAATTTCAGGAAGCATTCACCTGTTGACCCCAGAAATTGCACAATCCCTCAAGGACATCCAACCAAGCTCAACTCAAAAACTGTGCAAATCCCTCTCCCAATCTTGCAAGTTGTTGCATGTGCCTTCAGGTTGACCGGTTCCCTCCAAGCTAAGAAAAACTAATTTACATGCATGGACTGCTCTTCCCAAAATAGAAAAAGGCAGCATGCAAAAGACATCCCTGGATCTAGGGATCTATTTTTTACAATTGGAGGTTACATGCAAAGCTCATTTTAGAAACCTATCACCAAGTGTCATTTTTTCCTAGATTTGTGTCATGCAAGCCATAACCTCGATCTTATCAGAACTCATGAACCATGCTACAAAGCCCATTCATCACATCAACCTTGTAGCTTTGAAATCCCACGTTACATTGAGGAGACTTTGGCACTTTTAGCTTAGATGTTTCAGGGTAAGTCTGCTTTTCATGTCTTACACTACATTTCTATCGCTTTTTGTGTTTCGTTTTGTGTGAATGTTTTCTACTTGATTTAATCGAGCGTTTGCTATCATTTTAATGTATGTTATGTCGTAGAAGCACCGTTTCAGTTTTCATTCACATCTCACTCCTGTCGCGTGCATGACATTGTTTTTGTGATGACGGTCGCCGTTGTGGCGACTCGCTTCACACACATGCATGCTTTCCCATTCTCTAAATCCCACACTTATTGTTTGCATGCATGATCATTAACTCATGGGAACACTTAGTATCACCATGCATTTAGAATTATCATGTTTTCTGTCACCCATTGGCAGGTTTGGGTTGCCTTAGCCCACACCTTGCCTTGTCCGGCTAGCATTGTGCATTTCTCGAAGTGAAAGATCTACCTTCCCTCCATAAATTGCACAATTATAGTCCAACACTAACCTTGAGGCTTGCATTGCACAATTCTAGGAAGAAGTGCTTCACTGGCCCCAGAAACTACGCAACGCAATTTTCCAGTTTACATGTCACTGCTGACTGAAATTTTGCATTGCACAGTTTCAGTCCTTAGCAGGCTAGGATAGACTATGCATTGCATAGTTCTAGCAATCATTCAATGTCTCGACAACCCAGATTGTGCCTTGCGTAGTTTTGGCAGTCAGTCTCCCAGCTTCCTAGTGAAAATTGCGAATCTTCACAGACAGTCACAAAGGTATGTTGCATGTCAGTCCTCCAGTTTGTTTTGGTTTTCAACTAAAATATTTCTTTCCATGAGTGTTGCTATGTATCCAAGTATCACAGATGTTCATCTGCCTCTTAGCACCACAAGTAAAATAACTTCCAGGAGAGAAGAGTCAAAGACACCATTAAGAGCACAACTGGGGATGCAGTCAATCAAGTGTCTACGAACTTGTCTATCTATGAAGAAATCAGGTTGTTCTTGGAAAAGGATATCAAGATGAAATGGCAGCAGCATCACAACGAGAAGCACCATCAACAACAGCATAAGGTAGGCCACCTGCATGCAAAAAATGCAAGAGGAAGGTTGTTGAAAGCGCAGACATGGAACAATGTTGCAAGCTCAAGTAGATCCACTTGTGATTAAAGCAGCTTTGGAGATTGAGGTTATGAGGTGACAACACGACAAGAGGATTACACGAAGCCAGAGAGAGAAATAGAGAAGGAGTTATAGGTGTTGAAGCAGTAACTCAACAAAGAATAGGAGTTGCACAGACAACAAAAGGAGTTGCATCGGGAATAAGCACAACTGGAGGCGCAACATGCACAGACTGATGAAACTACACCCATACAGGTTATGGACCCATCTAGCAGCTAGCATGGAGCAGATATGGTGAGCAGTGTAGTCGATCGCATGCAAGGGTATTCAAGAGCATGGATGTCATTGTACACATGCATGTAATCCCATCCATTTGGCACACTCACTGAGGCAAAGACAAGAAGCAAGTCTGACCGGAGCTGAACATGATTTCAATAAGTTGATACACATGGTCACCAACACACACTTGGAGATCAGTATAGATGTTATGCATCAATATCTTGTAGATATGACTACACTCAAGATGATGATGCACACATTATCAAACGAGTTGGGCAAAGGAGCCATACTAGTGTACCTAGATGCAACGAAGGCAAGAGTTCACTTTTAGCAAGCTGTCACCATTGAGTGCACAGACACCATCATGGATGACCAGGCTTGGCATTAGTTGACCATTGTCAATCATCATAAGGATGTCGAAGAGTTGGTCTCACCACATCTTTCCAAGTGTTAATGATAGCTTGCAAGGCTTGCTCAAGCCTATTTTGTCTCAAATGGGTACATATGCAGATTGTATGTAACAACTTGTAAAGTGGAAGTCCAAGTGTCAATAGTTGAATGTAACAGTCATAGAGTAGTTGAAGAGTCATGAGGGTAGGTGAACAGTTATAAATGGGAATGTCAAGGGTCACCCCACCCTTTTCTATTTATAGTACCTCATAACTCATTGTAAGAGATTTTGGTCAGCCAAGCTTCTTATAGGAGTATCTTAGAGAAAGCTTGGAGAGTATTGTAACAAGCCTTGGCTTCTCCACAGTGCAGATCTAATACATCTCTTTAGAGGAGTAGGAGGTAGTGACTGTAATGTTCTGCTATTGGGACTAGTGGATGGTCATGGTTGTACTGTATGATTGGAATTTTCACTTCTTAAATAGAACAGAGCTGGCATGTTTCATGCATATGTTGTTATTGTATTTCGGCTATCTTGGTTACTCTAATGATATATGTATTTGTTTTCTTACACATGCATGTATGGACTCTTTCTTTATAAGTATGTATGAATCTTACTGAGATGTGTTGTTGGTTTAACCATCACTTTGGATTGTTATCTTACTTTATTTCCAGTTTGTGATGCATCTTTTCTTGTGTGTTCCCTTCCAAGCCACATGCTTCCACAGGTTTCCAAGGGGCACACTCACCTCACTTTCTGTTTGTTAGAACCGTTCATGCACCTTCCTTGGCTTGATGTGCATGTCCCACCCTTGCTACCAACAAGGACATCTAACTTGCCTCTACGCAAAACTATGGTCAAGGCGATATTGTATGACCCACTGTTGGCACTCCTACACCAATCAGTTTGAGGTCTAGTTGGGACTTACCAGGCAGATCCCCTGGCATGTTGGTGGGTCTAGTACTGTCAACGTTCTTGGTGCTAGAAGGAGGGCCAGATGACAATTTGAGTCCTCACAATATGTTTTGAATCTTTGCATATCTATTATGACTAATTATAGATTTCATCTTCCGGAGTGTATGTCTTATGGAAACAACTTCAAAATCTCAAAAAAGCTCTGGGATGACTTGTTTCATTAAACATACGATGATGAAGGCTACATAGCCTTGGCTAGGCATGCGGTCATCGTTGTAGGCTCATGCAAAAGACATGGAATCTTTGAAGAATACATGACCTGTACGTTGTTCATTTACATGCTTCGAGGGCACCCAATGCACTGGTGTGCCATGCTCGCTGTAAAATCTATTCATTCTCTTTCTCATCTAGTCACAAAGATAGACCGTGCTTTTAATCACTTTGACCGTAAAGCACTCAACAAAGAAATTCTAGAATTACGAAAAGCACCCGATGAATCTGTTGAACAGTTTCACACACGCTTTTGTAATCTTGCAAACAAATTTTTCGAAGATGAAATTGATTGGGAATTTCTCGATGGAAGATTTGAGTATCTTCTCTACATATCTGAAAATCCACAATTCTTGAAATCACTTGAATCCCACTTAGCACAATTCGGTTGTGGAGCTGTGCAACCACAGGTAGGCACAGTTGTTGTCACATGTGATTGTCTACCTTCAACTCAACGAACATCTCCCCCACCACAGAGTGATGGGGGAGAGCATGCACACATATTTGTTGAACTGTCACATCCTCCCACCCCACCTACTCTTGATATCTGTGCAGATCTGCATTGCAAGCTTATTGGTTGTCACGTGGATTCATTCCCTCAACCTCCATCCCTGCATTCTATTGATCCTCCTGATTTTATTGTCTTGTGCTCTTCCATTCAGGACTCAACACTCATTGTAAACGAGGATCAAGTTGTTGATCGAGTTGGTGTTGTGCAGCCAACCTATGCCGTCATTCATGATGAGTGTGTGCAGGGATCTGAATAAGAACCCGCAGTGAAGGATGACTCACTTCCAGTCATTCCTCATCCGCTTTATCTGATTCTACCACTGTTGATTCACCCTGTGAAAACTCATTTCCAGATGTTTCTACTTCCGATCATTCACAGGACACATCGAATGTTAGTCTATCATTACAATGCAGAGAGGACACATCTTCCTTTGAAAATCCATTCAATCCATCATATGTCATTTCCAGAAACACAAAGGGTGAACATTCTTACTTCTCATCTACCCCTCTATGCGATTCATCAAATCATGAGGATGCCGACAAACATCCTGAATTTTCTGATCTTTGTCTTCATGATCTCTCTACATCTTCATCTGATCACGATGTTGATTCAATCGTTGTTAATCTGTTTAAGAAACTAGTCTATGATGATCTATCTATCGACGAAGTCGAAACCCCACAGACTGTCAAGGCACTTCAGCCTGAGCTAATGGTTATGTTAGGTCCTCGTTGTCCTGAGGTTGGTTTTACTTCTAATCAGGAAATTGCTAAAACACCAGAGGCTCCTCATCACTCATCTGTATGCATTGAATATCAATCTAACCCTCAAATTTCACTTCCTCCACTCGAACTACAGATCCCATTGCTCATGCATTGGAGGAATCTTACACAGCAAGCACACTTGTACAACGTAAGTGGTATGCCTTTCTCACGTTTTCTTGCATTTCACAGTCAAGAGAATGCGTACACTTAACGTCTACATGCAATGCAACACAACACCATGGTAAGTCTATGGCTCGCATGTCACACGTTTGCACTCACTTATGTTCTGTGGACACATTTAAACCCGGAGTGTGTTTGGCTTCATTGTTATCTTTTTCATGTTTGCTGGTTTGCACAGCTGTGTTGTTCACGAACCATGCCTTCACCAACATGGGTCAACCAATGCATCGGCGGCTACATTGGAAGTATCACTTTACGTAAGCAGACTCATGCATCAATATCTTAGGAGTAGGAGTAGTGTTTGCTTTTGGTTTGTTTGCTTCTTACTTTGTTCGTTCGTTTGTTTGCCTGCTTTTCTACTTACTCGCGTCACTTTCACATTTACTTCCACTTTTTCTTTGTTTCATCATTTGTTTGCTTGTTTACGTTCATAGGTTAGTTTCGCATGAAACCATGTCCGATTCTTGAAGCAAATTGGGTAAAGTACAAGAGGACTTATGCAGTTATCAATACTTGGTTATCTATCATCCTTCCTTTGTATGAAGAACTTGTTATCTTCATTCCATGATATGTTGATGGAAAATAAGTACTGTTTGAAGTGAGCCTTGGTGAAAACACATTGCTTGCGCATTAACTAGTATCACCTACTCTAGTCGGTTATTTTTGGGTTAATCCTTGTCAACTTAGTCAAGTAGAGTAAGGTGAGGGGGAAAGCATTAACAAGCACATCAGAGGTATATATAAACTACTTCTTTGGAGGAAAAACCACTTCTGCTCTCAAATATTTTGGATCCCTCTTCCACCTATAAAATGAATGAGTTCTATGCACAGTTACGAAAAATGAAAAATGAAAAAATAAAAATGTGAAAAATTTCGAAAAAAAATGAAAAATAAATAAGGTGAAAGAAGGGAAAGGCTTCCTACACATCTAGGTGATGCAAGTAACTCTGTTAGGGTACTGACCAAGGTCGTTGGTAGTGGAGCGATGCTTGTGTTTTTGTGTGACTCCGCCAGGGTACTGTCTAGGCCTGCTGACAGCGAAGCAACACAAGTGATGAAAATAAATCTCTAACCATCATAAAGCTTGTGCACCAATATACCCCTCATCCCTAATCGAAACAACTATGTTGGCTTGGCTTGGAATGTGTGTCAACCAACCAAGGGCTTGGTAGATGCTACATCTTAAAATCAAGTAAGTGTGGAAACAAAGATGAATAGGGAGCTGAACAATACTTCTGAAGGTGTTAGACTTTCTTTTCACGAACAAGATCCATTTAGAGAGTTGGTGTTCTACTAGTGTGTCACCAAGTGTTGTAGCAGCTACAACCACCCTCCAAAACATTTCCTTAGCTTCGTTTTGGAGCATCCATACAAACCATCCTTAGCAGCATGTGTTGCACTTTCAAGTACATAGGCTTCATTGGTTTTTCAGCAGCTTTCCAGCCTGTGCATGTTAGTTTTATTCACTCCCTTCGTAGGCTACCATTCCAGACTTAAGCTAATTTTTGGCTGACAGTCTTCCTTCAGAAAACTGCACAATCTAGCCCAGCATTGTAGCTCAGCCCAAAAATTGTGAAAATAAGTTGGGCAGCTTGTTGGGCTCCAAAATTTCGCAGAACAGTGAGACAAGCTTCCTTGAGAAAATTACACAATCTGGCCCAGCACTACAGCTTGGCCTAGAAATTGTGTAATTCTGGGAAGTAGTCACCTACTGACCCCTGAAATTGTAGAATCCCTTAGGGACACCTAGCCCAACTCAACTCAGAAACTATACAAATCACTCTCCCATTCTTGCAGGTTGTTGCATGTGCCTTCAGGTTGACCGGTTCCCTTCGAGACCGAGAAAAAATGATTTGCATGCATGGGTTGCTCTTCTCGAAAGAGAAAAAGGAAGCATGCAAAAAGAATCCCTAGATCTAGGGATCTATTTTTGGCAGGTGGAGGTTACATGAAAAGATCATTTTAGAAGTCTCTCGCCAAGTGTCACTTTTTCCTAGATTTGTGGCATGCTCGTCATAACCTCGATCTTATTAGAACTCATGAATAGTATGTTACAGAGCCCATTCCTCACATTGACCTTGTAGCTTTGACATCAAACATTGCATCGAGGAGTCTTCAGCACTTTCATCTTCGCTGTTTTAGGGTAAGTTTTCTTTTCATGTCTTACACTGTGTTTCTGTCATTTTTTGTGTTTCGCTTTGTGTGAGTGTTTCATGCTTGATTTCAATGAGTGCTTGCTGTTGTTTTAATGTATGTTAGCTTGTAGAAGCATCGTTTCAGTTTTTGTTTGCATCTCACTATTGTCGCATGGATGACATTGTTTTTGCACCGACAGTCATCTTTGTGGAAAATTACTTCACACACATGCATGATTTCCCATTCTCTGAATCCTGCACTTATTGTTTGCATGCATGATCATTCACTCCTCCTTACACTCAATATCACCATGTATTCAAACTTCTCATGTTTTCAACAGCTCGTCAATAGGTCTAAGTTGGCTTAGCCCAGACCGTGCCTTGCCCAGCTAGCATTGCAAATTTTTGGAAGTGAAGGCTCTACTTTCCCTCTAGAAATTTTGCAATTCTAGCCCAACACTAAACTTTGGGCTTTCATTGGGAAATTTTGGGAGGCAGTGCTTGATTGGCTCTAGAAACTTCACAATGCAATTTGTTGGTTTACATGTCATTGTTGATTGAAATTGTGCAGTCGGTCAACCTCCCAACAACCCAGATCGTGCCTTGCACAGTTTTGGCAGTCAGTCTCCCAGCCTCCCGGTGAAAATTGTGCAATCTTCATAAGCAGTCACACAGGTATGTTGCATGTCAATAATCCAGTTTGTTTTGGTTTTCAACTGACATATTTCTTTCCATTAGTGTTGCTATGTCTCCAGGTATCACACATGTTCATCTGCCTCTCAGCACCATAGGTACAAAGACATCATTGAGAGCGCAACTGGGGATGCAGTCGATCAAGTGTCTATGAAATTTCCTATCTATGAAGACATCAAGTTATTCATGGACAATGATATCAAGATGAAATGGCAGCAATGTCATAGCGAGCAGCACCATCAACAACAGTAGAAGGTATCACACTTTCATGTGACAAATGCAAGAGGAAGGTTTTGATAGTGCAGAGGTGGAAATAAGTTGCAAGCTCAAGCAGATCCAATTGTGATGAAAGTAGCTTTGGAGATTGAGGCTATGAGGTGATGGCGAAACAAGAGGATCGTGCAAAGGCAGAGAGAGAAGTAGAGAAGGATTTACAGGTGCTGAAGCGACAACTCAAGGAAGAACAGGAGATGCACAGACAACAGAAGGAGTTGTAGTGGGAATAGGCACAGTAGTAGGCACAACATGCACAGACTGATGAAATTGCACCCATACATGTTATGGACCCATCCAGTAACTGGCATGGAGCAGACAGGGTGAGTAGTTTTGTTAATCACATGCAAGGTTATTTAGGAGCCTGGATGTCATTGTGCACATACATGTGATCCCACCCATTTTCCACACTCACCAAGGCAAAGAAAAGAAGCAAGTCTGACCGGAGATGAACATGTATTTCGACAAGTTGATGCACATGGTCACCAACACCGACTTGGAGATTAGTACATACACTATGCATCAATATGTTGTTGGTCCAGCTACACTCAAGATGATGGTGTGCACATTATCAGATGAGTTGGATAGAGGAGCCATACTAGTGTACCCGGATGCAACGGAGGCAAGAGTTTTCTTTCAGCAGGATGTCACCATTGAGTGCATGGACACCATCACAGATGACCAAGCTTGTCATCAGTTTGCCAGCATCGATCATCATAAGGATGTCGAAGATTTGGTCTCACCACAACCGTTTGAGTGTTAGTGATAGCGTGCATGGCTTTCTCAAGCCTATTTTGTCTCACATGGGTACATGTGCAGATTATATGTAACAACTTGTAAAGTGGAAGTCCAAGTGTTGATAGTTGAATGTAACAGTCATAGAGTAGTTGAAGAGTCATGAGAGTAGGTGAACGGTCACAAAGGGTAATGTCAAGGGTCACCCCACCATTTTCTATTTATAGTACCTCATAACTCATTATAAGGGCTTTTGGTCAGCCAAGCTTCTGATAGGAGTATCTTAAAGAAAGCTTGGAGAGTATTGTAATGTGCCTTTGCTTCTCCATAGTGCAGAGCTAATACATCTCTCTAGAGGACCATGCGGTAGTGACTATAATGTTCCGCTATCGAGAATAGTGGTTGGTCATGGTTGTACTATATGATTGGAAATTGCACTTCTTAATATAATAGAGCCAACACATTTCATGCATAGGTTGTTATTTTATTTCAGCTATCTTGGTTACTCTAATGATATATGTATCTATTTGCTTACGCATGCATGCATGGACTCTTTCTGTATAAGTATGTATGAATCTTACTGAGATGTGTTGTTGGTTTAACCATCACTTTGGATTGGTAGCTTACTTGCTTTCCAATTTTTTATGCATCTTCACTAGTGTGTGCCCTTCCAAGCCATGTGCTTCCAAAGGTTTCCAAGGGGCGCACTCACCTCGCTTTCCGTGTGTTAGAACTATTCATGCACCTTCCTTGTCTTGTTATGCATGTCACACCCTTGATACCAATAGGGACATCTTACTAGCCTTTACGCACAACCGTGCCAAAGGCGATATCGTATGACCCATTGTTGGGACTCCTACACCAAACGGTCTAAGGTCTAGTTGGGACTTCTTACCGGGGAGATCCCCTAACATGTTGGAAGGTCCAACACGATCGACACATGGATGACCTGTGACATTTCTTTTCTCAATTATTCCACTATTTTCTCAAAAACTTCTATGTCTATGTATTGGCCCTGTTTTTCCTTTACACTGCGTTGGGCCTCTTCTAACTCTATGGACTCTGATTTCTTCTTCATAAGAGGAGGCAGTGTAATTGCCAAGGGCTGACTAGATTTTGGGATAGAAGCGTGAGTTTTACTTGGCATTAAATCTTGATCATATTCCTCTTTGTTTCTTGTTTTTTCATGGCTCTGTTTTGTAGACACCTACATCACTACCCAAATGTGGTCACTTGGTGGGGAGAGAGTATTATCCAACTTTTCATTCTTCTTCCTTCTCTCATGTGTTGAAATATGTTTTCATTGGTAGCAACAGGGTGATGGAAATAAAGTGTTCATTACAGTCAATAGGTGGCACAGGTGACAAAGAAGGTCTCAGGGAGCAGACTTAAGGAGGAGCATGGTAGTATGGTATCAGAAATGTGCAGAGGATTTGGAGCTAATTCTAGAGTAGTAGATCATCCTAGGAATATATGGAAACCAATCAGATGGATAGAACTCTGAAATATTTCCAAAGGTATATGGAAGTCCTGAAAAGGCCACCTAAATCAAAAGATCGAGCCAATCAAATTTTGGTGACCCCAATTCAAAAAATAATAGAGATAGTAGAGTTTTGGAGGACATTTGGCACGTAGCCAAAGTTAGCTTAAGTGCCAAACTTGGCGGAGCTTCTAAGTGAGAGCTTCAAGCAGACGTGGTAATAGTGGGTTGGCCGGCAAGTGGAACCTACCCAGCGGTAATACCACGACGGATATGCCCCGACAGTATCATTTCTAGCCCCAAGTATAAGCGATTGGGATTGGTGGATTAGGATGAAGCCATCCCGACATAGTTACCCTAAAAGGTTGGAAATTGTTCACATCACCAAGAATTGGGAGGAAAGCATCAAGCTACATGGCAGCTTCCCGATGGCACTAGAGAGAACTCTTTACATGAACTTTCTGGTCAAAACAGGTGGTTTCCTGCACAATTTATCATGTAGATCAACAGCAAAGATCCACCCTAGGGGAACCCCTCTTGAAACCATAGTCTAATTAGGAGTGGTGTTGTGGAAAGGGCTTGAACCTAGTTGATTTTAGAAAAATAAAATTATAGAGGAAAATGGTCACAAAACAAGGCCTTAGAGGAACTTTCTCTCACCTCTCTGATGAGGATAGGTGTAATAAATTGAATGGCCCAAATGACGTGAGCGGATGACATCAGCATGGATATGTGGTAGGAAAAATCAACCTTTTTGGACACCCTAATTACTTGTTTTTGGGTGAAATGTGTCACCAATCACAGGTTGACACATCACACGGGAGTTACATCATCCTGCCTGACACAAAACGATAGATTCACTATGGTGCACAGCGCAAGTTGGTCGGGCAGCAAACCTTGGGACGTGTTGGTAATGATAGTGCACAGTAACAACCAATTGAAGAAGCATTGGGTGGTCCCCACAAACATGGAAACTCGAAGGTATGACCCTGGTGGGTGAGTAAAGGGCCACATTATGAAAACTTTAGGTTGTTGGGGGCTATGGGCTAAGTGCCCGCACCGGGGCCTATGTCACAGGTAAGAACCAAGGGCACAATATATAAATAGTTGCTAAGGCTCTTGGAGCAGCTAAGTGCTAGCTCCTGGTCGCTTTACGTAGAAGCGGTACCAACATCATGGAGCCATTTATATAAGGAATTGGCTCGAAAAGGGCTCAAAAAGGCTTAGCTACCAAGGTATTAATCAACGGTCGCAGAGACGGGCTCTATGGCAGAAAAACGGGTAAGGGAGACGAGTGAAAGGTGATAAAAGTGAAAATTTGGCAAAACTATATGTTTGGCGGTTAAGCCAAAGTTGAATGTAGACAAAAATAGGAGAAGCTAAGCTAAAAGGTAGATTAACTAAAACAAGAATAAAAACTCAGTTTAACTTGCAAAGAATGGTTGTTAACGTTAGATAACTTGGAGAACATATCTAGAAGACTGGGATGAATAGGACAAAGGAAAAAATAAGGAAGCATGCAGCAATCCAAGAAAATAAAGAGAATCCAAAATTATCAAGCCAAATTCTTTATAGGTGGGCTTGATCAAGTAGAATGTGCATGGTTTCTCTTTGAGATAGACCTTCTAGTGTAATGAGGTATTGATATGGTGCTCAAAGTAATAAGAGATTAATGTAGGTGTTTTTGAGTATTGGTTGAGATAAATGGTTTGTTAGAAAAGTAGAGAAGGCAGTCATTAATCCTAGTATGAAAATGGATGAACGATGCAATAATGAGTGTCAAAGCAAGTTGTAGCTTGATGATTAGGGGTTGGTGCTCCTACCAATGGTTGTTGGAGAATAGTTTGGGTTGTAGCTCCATTCAGTTGATAAATTAGGGATTTGTAGCTTCTTGTTGGTTGTAGCTAGAGAAATTTTAACAAGAAGTTGTAGTTTGCCCCATGAATGAATTAAAGAGAAGTTCTAAAATTTACTTGTTCTTTTGTATTCCATTGTGATTGTTGACATTAATAGTTGTTATGGTTATTTAAGTTATGACTGAAGTATTTAATGATGTACACAAAATAAAAGAAATTTTTAATTTGGTAAAATTCCTACACTATTGATTCACCCCCACCTCTTAGTTGTGTCCTAGTTTCCACCAATTGGTATCGAAGCAGGTTACTTCTAATTAGTCTAACAACTGGAAGAAATATCAAGGACCATGGAAAACTAGGAAGGAGGTTTTAACAATAAAGCATCTATGTTAAATGGAACAAAATATGTGTTTTGGAAAGTGAGGATGAATACCTACATACAATCACTAGGATCTTATGTTTGAGATGTTGAAAATGCAGCAAGAAAAATCTTAGTTTGACTTGCCTTGGTCAAACTAGAGAAAAATCAAATTTCCATTTTAGTAGAAAACTTGGATTAGTTAACTTGAGTGACATGGATTGTGTCACCCGGTTGTCTTAGATAATTTGATTTGGAAGACTTGAGTTCATTAGAGTATGAGTGATTTCTAATTTATAGCAATCTAATTCAGTTAAATTGAATTATTGTCAGTTAAGCTAGTTCTAACTGTTAGAGGAACTACGGGAAGGTGAAGTTGTGCAGTGTGAATTCAATCACACTAAGTAATCAACCGGTTAATTGATCAATCAACCTAGAATGACTTTGCATGTAGATAATTCGAGTTACCCAGTTGAGGTGGATGTTCCAAGGAAATGTACTATCAATTGTAGGCTATTCCAAGGTGTATAGGATGTGCATGAAGTCATCGGATGATCCTAAAGGAATTATGCAATCCAATGGGGGAAAATTCCTAATTAATAGGGGCATGATTCCTGAAGGAACAATGCAAGGAAATAGGAGCTTGGAGGATAGGAAAATTGGCTAAGTGTTGGCCAGAGTAAGTCAGTTAAGTGGAGAGATAGACTATACACTTGTAGGTGTTTCTCACACTTGAGAAAGCATTGTATTTTATTTCTATTCTTTGATTAATGCATACAGATAGCAAGGGTTTTTGAGCAGCTACTTTCCCCTAGATAAATATTTGTGTATGTGTGTTTAATATTTATGCATGTTTATGATTTGTGCTCACGATCATGAATTGAATTCCGTAGATGAGTAGAGTAGATTTGAGTCTTGTGTTTTAGTAAATTACATGAGCAGTTTCATAACTACACTTTAAATTTCTACATGGGATGTTGTGGAAGAAGAATATCAAATACCTCCATTAGTGGTTACCAAAGATCAGAAGTTGGAGTTCACATGCAATGTTAAAGAAATGCATGGTATGCTTGTTGGCCTACCTAAATCATAACTTGTCAAGGTGATGGATTGCACATATGCCAAAGAAATATGGGATGAGATAAGAAGTTTATATGAAGGAGATAGCAAGGTAAAGAAAGCTAAAATCCAAGGTTACAAGACCCAATTTGATATTGAGCATGCATGATGATGAAGATATTGCAAAGTATTTTTAAGAGTTGATGAAGTTGTGAACACCATAAGAGGGATTTATAAGAAGCTATATAAGATGTGGTAATTAAAAAAAAATTGAGATCTCTTCTTGACAGGTTTAATCCCAAGGTGTCATACATTGAAGAAATGGCTAATCTAGGCTCTCTTACTTTAGATCAACTCCTTGGAATACTCATTTTTTATGAGATGAGGATTTCTAAAGGAGAGTTTGTAGCCAAAGAATAAACCTTCAAAGAAGTGAAGAAGTGCAAGGATGAGCATAATGACTCAAGTTGTGAATCATATGAAGAAGATTCCAACTTTGTGAGGAAGCTCAAGCGAGGATCAGGCAAGTATAAAGGTAAGTTACCAATTAAATTTTTTAACCGTGGAAAATTTGGTCACTATGCATTAAAGTGTCCTGAAAACAAGAAGAAAGACTATGATCCCAAAGAAAAATTCTAGAAGGTTCAAAAGTTTAGAAAGAAAGCTAAGAATAAAGTTATCTATGTTCAAGAAGAGAGCTCCTATGAAAGTGAGCCCAACCAATCCCATATGAGGACAGAGATGATGATAGCTCTAAAGAATTTATGCTTATGGCCATATAAAATCTGCAAGTCAAGGCTATTGCAGATGATGAATAAGGAGAAGTTGGCCTTGAAGCAGAGTTGGTAAGTGCACTCGAGGAAATAGAGAGGTTGAGAAAGAGAAAAAAACCTAGAAGGAATCTTTGATAAAACAAAAGGTTGAGGTTTTTGAACTATTGCTCTTGCAAATAGAAGAAGATAAGAAGATACAAGGGACATTGAACCGGCTATTAAATGAAAAATCTCAAATATGTGAGAATTTGGAAGGAGAAATATTATTGCTAAAGGAGTTGGAGAAAGATAAAATGCAACTCATTTTCAACCAAAAATTTGGAAAAGGGACTGAAGATTTTAATGAGATAATTGAAGCACAACAAGCTTCCTCAAATCAAATTGGTCTATACTATGAAGTTGATTCCATTGCAGAAGATGAATTAAAAGGTAAAAATTCAATTACCTATGTTCCAGCGAAAAAAGGTGCTACAAAGAAGTAAGAGACAATTTCTCACCAAAAGAAAAATTAGCAGTTGAAAAAGAAAAACGTTGGACAAGTAAATGGAACTGCCCCAAAATCATCTCAACACAGAAGGCAGCCTTCTAGGAACAATGATATCTTCCTAGTGTATTGCTTCACATGCACCAATTATGGCCATAGAGCAGAAAACTGTAGAGTTAATCTCTCTTACAGACAACTTAGGTCTAGCAGAAGAATTCAGCAAAGAAAAGGCATACCTAGGTACAATAACTCTTTTTCTCCTTTAAACTATCTGGTACAATGTTTTTTGTGTCAAAATTTTGGCCATGTAGTAGTTAATTGCAAGCTAAGGAGAAGAAGAAAGAGCCAGTTATTGAGCAAATTGAAAAAGAATCCCAATGTCTGAAAAAGACAAAGATAAATCATAGTAATGTGACATTGCTTTGTATGGTCTAAATGGCAGGATCCATTGGTGTGTGGACAGTAGTTGTTATAGGCACATGATAGGAGATAAAAGTAAGTCTCTCACTTGAAAGCCCGTTGACAAAGGTAATGTGACTTATGGAAACAATTCTCTAGGAAAAATAATTACAAAAGGAGTGGTCAGTCTATCAAATGGAAAAGGTAAGGCCAAGAACATTTTGTATGTTGATGGGATGAAAAATAATATGTTGATTGTGTCTCAAATGTTTGATCAAGGCTATGTTGTGATCTTTAAAGTTAAAAATTGTCAAATCAAGTCCATAAGTACACGATAAATAGTTGTTGAAGTTGTAAGAACAGATAACGATGTCTATGTGCTGGAAGAAAATATAGAAAAGTGCTTCTTGACAAAGATTGATGAGATTTTTCTATGGAAAAAAAGACTTAGACATATGAACTTTGATCAAATAGTCAAGATGAGCTAGAAAAAATGTGTCAAATATTTTCTCAGGCTTTCAATACCAAATAATATTATTTGTAAATCCTACCAATTCGGAAAGCAAGCTCGAGTTCCATTCAAGTCAAAAGAGAACTCATCATCAAAGACATTGTATCTGGTGCACATGGATTTGTGTGGACCACCCAAAACGTATTCACCCACTGGTAAAATATATTTTATGCTAATAATTGATTATTTCAATACAATGATGTGTGTTTCTTTTCTTAGACAAAAATCTAAAGCTTTTGAAAAGTTCAAGGAGTTCAAATCCATGGTCGAGAATGAAACTGATCATAAAATCAAAAGCATAAGGTCATGAAATGGAGGTGAGTTCACCTCAAAGGAATTTTATGAATTATGTAAAAAGAATGGAATCAAGAGACAATTTACAATAGCAAAGACTCCCCAACAAAATGGTGTAGTAGAGAGAACAAACTTATTATTGTAGTAGTTAGGTAGATTAATGATGAACCCAAGGGATGCCCAGTATAGGTTTTGGGTAGAGGAAATTCATACAGAAGTAGTTATTCTCGACAAAGTTCATTTCAGAACAAATATTGACAAAACTCCCTATGGGTTGTCATGTGGTAGACCTACAATAGTCAAACACTTCGAAATTTTTGGCAACAAATGCTACATCAAGAGAAATGATGAAAAAATTAACAAATTCGATGTCAGACCAAATGAAGGCATTTTTCTGGGATATTCACACAGCAAAGGTTACAAATTCTACAATAAGGTCACCAAGAGAATCATTGACTGCATCGATGTGAAGGTGGATGAGCACGCTGATCAAGAAGAGAAATAGCTCAGCGTTGATGAACTAGTGAGCATCGGTGAACAACATGATGAGGTAGTTGCAGAAGAAAGAAAGGAATATCCCTCTAGTCCTCAAGCCATAGACACCCCAAGGTATGTACAAAAACATCACCTTGTTAATCAGATTGTTGGAGAATTAAATATTGTTGTGTAGACAAGAAGGAAACTGTTAAACCGCCCTACGCAAGCACATGTTTCCCTATTGTCCATCGAGGAACCAAAGGATATGGTTCAAGCCAGTCAAGGTCAATAATGACTAAAGGCCATGAATGAAGAATTGGATCAAATAGAGAAAATTCACACTTGGGAACTTGTTCTAAGGCTTGTTTACAAGAATTTCATTGGCGCAAAGTGGGTTTTTAGGAATAAATTAAATAACCATGGAGAATTGGTAAGAAATAAGGCCAGGTTGGTATGCAAAGGCTATGCTCAAATAGAAGATTTTGATTTTGATGAAAAAATTTCCCTTGTTACTAGATTAGAAGCAATAAGAATGTTTTTGCCATTTTATTTATTTAAGAGATTCAAAATATATCAAATGGATGTCAAATATGCTTTTCTTAATGGAGAGATACAAGAGGAAGTCTATATAGAGCATTTAGAAGGCTTTTAGTTGACAAAGCAACCAGATTATGTTTACATATTGAAGAAGGGATTGTATGGTCTCAAGCAAGCCCCTGGAGCTTGGTATTCCAAGCTAGATAGCTACTTTCTCAAGTGTGGATTCAAAAGAGGTGTAGCTGACAACAACTTATATGTCAAAGAAAAGGATGGAAAACTACTTGTGGTAGTTGTATATGTTGATGATGTCATCTTTTCCAGCAATTCATATTTGTTGAACAGTGAATTTGCAGCTAATATGAAGGCCAAGTTTGAGATGTCCATGCTTGGAGAGATTTCCTACTTTATTGGATTGAAAATTGCACAAAACCCTAAAGGCATTTTTATTTCTCAAGGAAAGTATCTCAATGAAGTGCTAAATAAATTTGGCATGGAAGAATTCTCTTTAGTGAGCACTCCAATGGTGACAGGTTGCAAGCTTAGTAAGATGGATAAATCTCCATAAGTGGACTAAACCTTATATAGATCCATCATTGGCAGCCTTTTATATCTGACACCTTCAAGACCAGACATCATACAGATTGTTACGATAGTTGGAAGATTTCAAGCAGCTCCTAGGCAAAGCCATCTATTAGTAGCAAATAGAATTCTCAGATATCTCAGAGCAACAATGGACTATGGTTTGTGGCACCCCAAAGGTAAATATTTTTCATTTACTATTTATACTAATGTTGATTGCATAGGTGATGTGGATGACAGAAAAAGCACAAGTGATGGTTTTTTATTTCTTGGAAAAAGTCTAGTCTCATGGTTAAGCAAGAAGCAGGCTTTCATTTCCTTATCTATAAATGAAGCGGAATATATTGCAGCAACTTCTTGTTGTACTCAAATTTTGTGAATGAAACAAACTTTACAAGATGCACAAATGTTCTATGATCGACATATTCCCATTACTTGTGACAATACAAGTGCCATCAGCTTGTCAAAGAATCTAGTATTTTACTCCAAAACAAAGGATATCCCCATCAAGTATCATTTCTTGAGAGAGCACATTGTAGCTCAGATTGTGAAGATGGAGTATGTTCCTACCAAAGAAAAAGTTGTTGATATATTCACCAAGCCACTTCCTAGAGAACAATTTGAGTATTTAAGGCAATGACTGGGAGTTATGCCTCTTGCATCCCTCCACTAGATCTTTATTTAAGACGAAGAAAGGCAGTTGTGTATTTTTTTTCAACATTTATTGGAGAAGGTGCTAGGTCCACAATGATCAACATGATAGAGAAGGATTTAGACAGGATAAGCATAGTGACAGGGGGAGCATGATGGTGTCTTTTCCATTGATGTCATAGGGGGGAAGATCTATAGTAATCAAACAAAAAGACAAAAAGGGGAGATATAAAGTGATCAAACCAAGGATAAAAGGAGAAATAATGGTGATCAAGTATAGCATTAATACAAGCAGTAGTACTAAAACAGCATAAATCTCAGGGGGATTAGCACTCAAAGGAGACAATCTATGTTGACATGCTTCTACAAGAGAAAAAGGGTGCTTTTTTTTGGTGTTTCCATCAATGCCAAAGAAGGAGATTGTTGAAATATGTTGTCATTGATGGAAACAGGGTGCTGGAAAGAAAGTTTTCATTAAAGTCAATAAGTGGCACATATGACAAAGAAGGTATCAGGGAGCAGACTTAAGGAGCACCGTGGAAGCATGAAGATGCAGAGGATTTGGATCCAATTTTGGAGTTGTAATCATCTCATGAGCATATAGAAACCACTCAGATGGATAGATATCTGAAATAGCTTTCCAATGGCATATGGAATTCCTAAATTTTCCTCCTGGATCAAAAATATAGAAGCCAAATTTTGGTGACCCCAAGTAAAAAGTAATAGAGTTGGCAGAGGTTTGGAGGACCTTTGGCATGTAGCCAAAGTTGGCTTAAGTGCCAAACTTGGAGGAGTTTTTAAGCGAGAGATTTGGGTAGATGTGGTAGCAGCGAGTTGGGTCGAAGGTAGAAACCACTCGGTGGTAATACGCCAGGAGATATACCCCGACGGTATCGTTTCCAACCCCACGTCTAAGCGACCGAGATTAGTGGACTGGAATGATGCCATCCTAACGAAGTTACCCCTGAAGTTTGGAAAGGGCGCACATGAATAAGAGTTAGGAGAAAAGCAATGAGCTATGTGGTGGCTTCCAGATGGAACTAGAGACAACCCCTTATATAGGCTTTGTGGTCACGGGAGGTGGTTTCCTGCAAAGTTGATTATGTAGATCAATAGCGAAGATCCACCTCGAGGGAGCCCCTCCTGAAACCACAATCCACTCAGGAGTGGTGTCATGGAAACAACTTGAACCTAGTGGTTTTTGGAAAAATAATTTTTTAAAGGAAAATGGTCACAAAATAAGGCCTCAGAGGACCTTTCTCTCACCTCTTTGATGAGGAAAGGTGGCAAAAATTGATTTCCCTGGATGAAACCAGCATGGGTACGTGGTAGGAATATTCAACATCTTTGGGCAAACTAATGGCCCATTTGAAGTGACACATGTCACCAATCACAAGTTGACACGTGGTGGAGGAGTGACATCATTGTGACCTCATCCCACTGGACATATCATGGAAGGTTCACTATGGTGCACAGAGCAAGTTTGTGGGGCAGTAAGCATCAAGATAAGTCAACGATGACAGTGCATAGCCACAACCAATCAGAGAAGCATTCATCGGTCCCCATGGACATGACAATCCGGAGGTGTGACCCCAGTGAGTGAGTAAACGAGCACAAAAATGAAAGTGTCGGGATGTTGGGGGCTATGGGCTAAGCGCCCAAACCAAAGCCTATTACATGGGTAAGAACCAGGGGCATCGTATAGAAAGAGTTGTGAAGGCTCTTGGATCAGCTAAGTGCTAGCTCCAGGTCACTTCACGTAGAAGCATGACCAATGGCGCGGAGCTATTTATACAAGGAATTGGCCCACAAAGGGCTCAAAAGGGATTAGTGCCCAAAGTATTAAGTTGTGGTCATAGAGACCATTTCTATGGTGGAAAAATAGTTAAGGTTTCCAAGTGAAAGGCGATAAAAGCCAAAATTATGCAGAATTATCTATTTCATAGTAAATTTCATAGTTAGGCCAAAGTTAATTGCAAAGAAAAATATGAAAAGCTCGATTAAAAGGAAGATTGACTAAAATAAGTACAAAAACTCAATTTAACTTATAGAGAATGGACATTGAGATCAGATAACTTGGAGAGCATGTCTATAAGACTAAGATGAATAGGAAAAATGCAAAAATAAAGGATCATGCATCAATCGAAGAAAATAAAAAGAAGTCAAAAGTATCAAGCCAAATTCTTTATAATCAGGCTTGATCAAGCAGAATGTGCACAGTTTCTTTTTTAGACAGAGCGCCTGGTGCAGCAAGGTGTTTGTATGGTGTTCACAACAATTAGAGATTGTTGTAGTTGTTTCTGAGTGGTGACCAAGATAAATTGTTTGTTAGAAAAGAAAAGAAGGCAACCATTGATCCTAGTGTGAAAATTGATGAAATATGGAACGGTGAGTGTCAAAGTAAGTTGTAGCATATTGATTACGGTTTGGTGCTCCTCCCAGTGGGTGTTTGAGAATAGTTGGGGTTGCAACTCCATTTAGTTGTAGCTTATAAATCAAGGAGTTGTAGCTTCCTACTGGTTGTAGCCAGAGATTGTCACAATAAGTTGTAGCTTGCAGTATGAATGAATTGAAGAGCAATTTTGAAAGTTACTTGTTCTTGTGCATTCCATTGTGATTTTTGACATTAATGTTTGTTATGGTTATTTAAGTTATTACTGAAGTATTTAATGATGTACACAAATTAAAAGAATGTTTTAATTTGGTAAAATTCCTACACTATTTATTCACCGCCCCCACCCCAGTAGTGTCTTCATTTCCAAAACCATGAGCATATGTTGAAAGTCTTGCCTACTTTCTTAAACCAAAAACTATCTGGAGAGGGTCATGGTGCCAACATTCATCATGAATTAAACAAAATAAAATCATTTCCATTTCAATGACATCGACAACATTTTTATTTTTAGCAATAAGAGGTTGAATTGAATAAGGATAGCTAAAAGGTGCTCCCTTTTTCTTTGAAGCAAAATGAAACTCATTAACAATACTTCTTTGTCTTAAAGCTTCACAAGAAAAAAAATCAAGGGTGTAATCAAATTTGGCAGTCGTAAAGGCTCTTTTTCGAAACCATACATTATGATCATGGAATAGTCAAGGTATAGGAAGCAACTCCCTATACTATCTTCCTTAGTCAGCGATAATACTCTTTTTTGCTTATTGAATATTCTATTGAAGGCTTCACCAAGTAATTTAACTCTTAGATAAAAAGAGTAGTCAATATATTGGGTATAGGAGTATGGAGCACATCCAAGATATATTATTTTTTCAAATGATAAATCTCCATTTCTTTTTCACTATCATCTTTAATAGTATCATCTTTAATAGTTTGAAGGAGCTTAATGGACAAGAAATAGGTGGGATAATTAAATAAAATTAAATGCACTAGATAGGAGAAATGACAACAAGATTTAAAGGGGATAGCAATAGTAAGGTCAACCATGGTATCCTTAGCTAGATATTTTGGAAAAATAAACCATGGTCTCCTTAGCTAGATATTTTGGAAAAATAACAATTATTTTGTGAGGGTTCATCATTATTAGCCAAATGGCCAAGAAAATATCTCCAGCTACTTTTGAATTGTCTACTAAACCAAATTTAATGGCAAGTGATGAAGTCAAAATCTGAAAGAAGGGCTTAAGTGAATTGGTGGGCGGATGGATCTCCAGTGTCTGATTGTGGTTAGGGATTTTGAGCAAGATTTTAAAGAACTCAACTTTATCCTCTTCCTGCCATGTAATGAATTCTTGCTCAAATCCCTTATCGATGATATCGATTCCGGAAGCTGGTATACACGACATTTTGGAAAAGATGTCCTCATTAATTTTAAGAAAGACCCGGTTGTTTGTGCTAGAAACTATAGTTTGGGACTCAATATTGAAATACTTGGCTAGAACGAGGATGAAGTCGAAGTCAAAATGAACAGGAGGCAAAGCAGTAGCTAATCATCTTGGATGAGCAATTCGAAGTCTGTTTCAAGGTTAAGACGTATGTAAGGAAAGATTGGGTGTCTCTGATACCATCCAGCTCATTGATGAAAGCTTCCTTCGAGAGCTCTTTCACCGTTTTCATTTTTCAGAAACTAAATCAACGCAAAGAAATAAAACAAAGTAATATTGGGTCAGAAAGTATTTGTCGAGAAAAATTGGCAATGGGTCGAGTTTGGTTTCCTTATTTATGCAACAACAACTCCTTCTATAGCAAATTGGCTACAGAACAACATGCAGTGAAAAGGAACGCAAAATGAATGAATAATTGACTAAAAATTTGGTGGAGGACGGGGATTAATTAAGAAAAAACACATTAAATGGCAACTAGACACCCATCAAATCCTTACTAACTCGCTTGAAAACCAAGACTGGGTCCCATCCATCAAGCATGGTTGAAATGTTAATTAGTTTTCTATTTTAGGCTCAATGCCTATGTGGACCATTGATCATGAAAACAATGAACGGTTCGATCTCATCAAGCAATAAGGAGCACGTTAACGTGCCCACAACATTGTTCATGAAGGGAACGGGAACCATTGGGTTGATGTAAGACCGATGACAGATGCATTGAGAAAATGTGAAACTCTTATCACCCGAGCATGTTTACACGCGATGACGCATCCGAGCCATTGCATTGCTTTAAAAATAAATGGTTGGGTTGTTATAAATAGGATAACACGATAAGTTCATTGGATAATGGTGATCGATTAGAATGTATGAAAATTGTGGCCCGATAGAGGAACGTATATCATCGATTATCAAGAAAGGTCATGATTATACTTAAATTTTCTCACCTAATAATCCAACTTGACTATTATGTCAATTAACGTTGTGAACGGATAAAAGGATGCACGAGACTTATTTTATATGTGCTTTGAAGATGTTACAAGTTAAGAGTAGGGAAGGGTTAGGCTATAAAAAAGGGCTCCAACTGGGGATTATGCTCCTGCGTAGAGCATCAAGAACAACAAACCATGTGCTTTTCCATTGGGTAATGGATTCATGTGATAAACGATGGTATCTAATGTTCAGATGGGAACATCCTACACGAGGAATCTCTCATACTAGTCAGAATAAAAATGTACACGTGAAGGGATTATACGAAATTATTAAGCATTTATTACGAAAGGGATGGGGGACGATAAGAGCCATTATAGGTAAATTTATCACCATTTCATGTAAAACCGTGGAAAATTTTCGGTGCTAACTCTTCTTAGATTCATGAGTGATGGGGGATGCACTTGAGCAAGGAACATTAGGTGAGCTTCCCTTCATGAGAAATTGGAGAGGGTGCTAGACATAATGAAGGTCATGGAGGCTTGAGTGACCAGGGTAGAGGATATGTTGGCTATTTTATTGGGGATTTATAATATTGTCCATGAAGCGCATGCAGGAGAAGGTGTTGGGAGTACTCCTTTTGCAGACTCTAATAACCTATGGGGGGGAGTGATTGAACTTTTAGCTTAAGTAGTTTGGGATAATAGGATGAGAATACTCTCCATAATTTGAAATTATGAAACAAATCTAGATAATAAATTAGACAAGTTCTGAGATATTTTGTTTTTATAAGACTTGTAAATATTAAAGATTTTACAAATAGTCGTTATATTATAAGAAATTATGCAAGTTTATGTAGGGTTTTAGACTATTCGTATATTGTGGACATAATGGAATTTCCAAGAATTAAAGGTATTTTGAAAGTATTTAATCTTGAAACACATATTTTTTGTTCATATTTATCATTCAAATAATGCATGTTTCTTTAAAATTGATACAGAGTTAATCATAGTGAGTACTAAATATGTCTTGGAGACTATATTCCTCTTTCCTTCGATATATGATTGTTGAGTAGTCAACAGACAAGTCTATATTAAACTTTGTAATGGGGTAGCTAACACCACATCATCTTGTATCATTTTCATATAATAGAGGAGTTAATGTCGCATCGCGGGTCAGTATCATTCATTCAATCACAGTGTCCTAAGGAAACCATCATGTTGTGTGAATTAGATTTTGGAACAATAAATGGGAGGAGTCAAGAATTCCATTTAGAACACCCCTTTGTGACATTTGACAACGAACATCGCTTCACTGCCAGCGAGCATCCATATCCCTGGTGGAGTCATTCACTACTTCTCAATAAAGGTTTCCTATCCCTTTTGTTTGACCATGTTTCAATGGCTCTCCATTGTGTTTTGTTTAAGTATTTGACTTTAGTTTTCTTAAATGGTTTGATTGGTTACATTTTAGCTTTATTCTAGGCACAATGGGAAGATAACACACTAAAAGTACCCAATGCCACTAGCATTGCTCCACTACCAATGAGCCTATTCAGTACCATAGCGAAGTTGCTATCATACCCCACAAGAGGTAATTTACAAGGTTGTGGGTAGGGAAGGCACTGGGGAGACAAGTACCACTAACATTGCTCCACTACCAACGACTGTCCATAACCCCAACATATATATCAACATACCCCACTCCAAGAGGGACATGTATAGATATAAGATGTTGTATTGTGGTGGAAATTAATTCATGGAGGAAAAGAAATTCATTGACAACCCAAAGTTAAATCATTTGGCAACAAGAGGTAGGAGATTAGGATTTAATAACTTATAATTGTACTATAGTCTCTTAGTGGACCAAATATGAGGTTGGTACTAGCTTTAAATTTAAGATAGTCTCATTGCTAAATTACAAAATTATAGATAGGAATATCTGATGGCCATAACATGTATATATATTACAACTTTAACTGTGTTTGTTTCTTTTCTCTATACACATGCCTATACCTACAAATGTACATTAT
>APFE030355428.1:0-56951 GCA_000404065.3 Pinus taeda
CCTCCAGCTAAGAAGCCCTTATTTCACCTCAAGCAAAGAAAAATCACCCAACACTGTGAATGTACACAAGAATACTGATAGCACTTATCTATAGATTACAAAATTGCAGCCCATGGATCTCTATGATGAGGGATCCATATATAGATGATTACAGAGAGGTGAGTCATCTTTTGGGATCTTGATTAGTGTCTTCTCTCTGATAGTTCCTGCTTCCACTTGGAGAATGAATATCTCTCACTCATCCCTGGTTGAAAATGGAGTGGCAACTGTCAGAGGGGAAGCTTCTGGAAGATTCCATGATCTTCCACCTTGTATTTTGGTTCCTGCCATTTGTCCATTGCCGACCATTGCACCCTACAGAGGAGAAAAATAGTATGCATTGCACCCTGTACATTGGGAAGGTGATATGCATCCACCCTCTGCATGGAGCTTTTAGTATGGTCCAACTTTGACCATTTATGATCGGTTTTCAGTGGAGAACTTCTAGGAGATGATGTAATCAGTTGACCTTGTTCCTTTAGGAAGTGAAGCAACCCTAGGGACTTAAGAGCCCTCAGTTTATGGACATTTGTGATTGGGGTTGAAGTGCCAAAAAATGTCTATAACAAGGCTTTCAGGATTAAGGTTGAAGTTGTAAAGCTTCTTCGGTTTGGTTTCATATATCCCATTCCTTTAGATGATTGGGTATCCATCACTGTCCCTATCATGAGGAAATAGGGCACAATCCGAATATGCGTTGATTATTGGGATGTGAATCATGCTTATCGAAAGGAAAACTATCCAAGCCCATTTATTGACTAGATTGTTGATGATTGTGATGGCTGTGATATTTGTTCATTCATGGGTGGATTCTTAGGCTATAATCAAATAATCATTCCCCTAGAAGACCAAACTAAGACTGCATTTATTTGTCCCTTGGATACTTTTTCTTATCAAAATCTCCCATTCAGTTTGAAGAATACTAGGGCCACGTTCTAGCATACCATCGATTACACTTTCCATGATATTAAACATATCCTACAACCCTATTTGGATGATCTCCCAGCTCATTCCAAACATTGGGTTGATCACTTGATGAATTTGAGGGCTAATTTCCTTCATTTTATACATTATAATATTAGATTTAACCCACACAAATGTGTGTTCTATGTCAGTTCTGGTTGACTCCTGGGTTTTTTCATTTCAAAACAAGGAATTCATATTAATCCTTTAAAATTTTAGGCCATTATTGACTTGCCTGCACCTTCCTCTCTTGTTCAGTTACTAAGACTCCAAGGGAAAGCTAACTTCCTACAAAGATTCATTATTAATTACACTGAGTTGACTAAAGGATTCACTCACTTACTAAAAAAATGGGTCCCCTTCCATTGGGATGACGCTCCACAGAAAGCATTTGATGCCCTGAAATATGTACTAGTTCAGGCATCTCTATTATACCCCCTTGACTATTAGTGTGATTATTTCTTATATCTTCTTGCTTCCATTTCTATTATAATAATGGTATTGGTCCAATAAGAGGATATAGGGATAGAACATCCCATTTATTATTTGAATTGGAACCTTAATGAAACTGAAATCAGATACACTCACGTAGAAAAGTTAGCCTTGGCGACCATTCAAGCCATCCAAATATTTCACCACTAAATCCTACCTCAGAAAACTACGGTCGTTTTGGATTGCAACGCTATAAAATACATATTGTCATGTAAATTTTTGGGGGGCAAGTACTCTAAGTGGATCGTTATTCTCCAAGAGTTTGAACTGGAGTTCATCAAATCCAAGTCGAATAAATCCCTAGTTTTCACTGAGCTAATGTGCAATCTCCCTTCCCCTTATTCAGAATCTACATCTGAAGATTCCATCTCTGATGAGTCATTTTTTTTATTTCATCATCTAACCATTGGTATGGAGATTTTTTTATTTATCTCTAGACCCAGACTTGTTGGCATAATACCTCTCACTCCAAGCAGCAAAGTATTCAGTACCAATCCCAAAATTACGTTATTATCGACAACACCCTTTACCGTCATGGTATCAATATGATTTTACGGAGGTTATTAACTCTTGAGGGCACTCAAGGGCACTTGGTGGACATATATCTATCTATGCTATCACGTAGAAGAGCTTATGCACTAGTTACTTTTTCCCTACAATATTTCGCGACTACATTCTCGTCATCCAGAACTATCATGTGTTATAGATCTATGATTGTAAGGTTTCTGCTCCACCTTATCCATTGCATCCTGTTGTAGCTGTTGGTCCCTTTGCGAAATGGGGCATCAAAATTATGACATTTAACCCTCACTCGGCTGGGGGGCATGGATATATCATCGTCAATGTTGACTACTTTAATAAGTGGGCCAAGATGATGCCTATATATAGCAACACAGGTGAAACAACTGCATACTTTTTCTTCAATCACATTATTGCTAGGTCTGGAATCTTACAAGAAATAGTTATGAATCATGGAATTTTTTTTTTGAATCATATGATGACCAAAGAACCGATAAGTTGGGACTTTCACATGAAAGTTCCACTCCCTACTATCCTCGAGCTAATGGAAAAGTTGAGGCTATTAACAAAGTTCTTAAGAGTATGCTTGAACACATAGTACCGGTCCATAAACTAGATTGGAACTTACTTCTTTATTTTTCCTTATGGGCATACCAAACCTTAGTTAGGATAGCTATCAGATTCACACCCTTACAGTTGGTCGATGGCCTGGAAGAAATCCTCCCCATCGAATATGAAATTCCATCGTTAAACCTATATGTCGAGCTTCTTCCTACTACTTCCATAGAGGAGGAGTTTCTCTTACATTTGACTCGTTTGGATGAGAGTCAACGTGATGCCTATTTAGCCAATGAAGCACATAAAAGATGCATCAAGGCACAATATGACAAGAGTGTCATCCTGATGTCTTCTCAGAAGGAGACCTAGTTCTATTATATGACCAGCATGTCGATAAGTTAGGTCTAGGAAAGTTCCAATCCATTTGGCTGGGTGGATACATTGTCAAGTGAGTCCTTGCAAAAGGGGCCTATGATTTAGTAGAATTAGATGGAGTTCCACTGGTGCAGCCTCAGAATGAGTTATACCTCAAAAAATATATGCTTGACCCCATGCTTAGTACATTGTGTACATACTGTCTATTGATGTTTTAAGTGTGTTTCCAATGTGTTTTTCAGAGTTTCCCACGATTTTCATTGATCCATTTTAAGTTTGGTTTGCATATGTTGACCTCTCTCGAATGATACATGGTATTTGTCATTTATTCATCAGGCTTGACTCACAACTTGTAGTATTACAACTTGTGAATATCTATTCAGTGAGAAATCCTGCCATCCTTCCCATCATTTTGAGAGTGCATCTTTTGGAAAGACATTTTGTGTTCATACGATATGAACATATTTGTAGAAATATTAACACATTATCTGAAAACCTAATTAATTATGTTTTAAATAGACATTTTCAATGAATGTAAACAAGCTTCAATTCACATCACATCATATTGAAAGAATAATAGGAACTAGGAAACACTGAAAATATGTATATCTATCTATCTATGTATATTTTAAGTTTGGTTTTAAAAAAAATGTTCCCCAAGACACATATGGCTACATCGCCCATACGAAAAACTACATGCAAAGATCTAAGTAGACAAATCAATGGTGGTCATGATAGAATGAAACTACATGAGGTATCTCGCGCAGTAATCAACCAATACAGCTAGGCACTCCGATAGTGTACCACTGAAGTCACATCTTAATATGATCGATTATTTTCTCCTTAATCCTTTGTGTCAGTCTCTCCATGTTGTAATCTACCTTTGATAGTATCTCATTTACCTAAAGTTCCCTTAGCGAATCTTATCCTATTGTAGTGACTTGTTTTTGTTCCTCTACCTCCTCATGTGGTTGTCTCTTTGCTCAAGGGAGACATGAAGCACCCGTTGGTCGAACTGATCTAATATCTGCATGAAAACATCAATATTTTACTCTCAGGAAACATAGAAAAGCACAAAAAAACTGTAAACTTTCAAAAGCTTAAATGGTCGAAATATTTTACGTGAAGCATCCCATTGCTTCCTCTCAGGCAACATGAGCTTAGGATCATAAGGAAAATCCATCCCTGCATAAGGGTAGTCATTAATCATGATGAAATTTTTATGCAGCCACCCAAAGAAGTCTGGTTAGAAGTTGATTGCCGACGTACCTTCATGTTGGGCCATATGATCTATCCACCTCCTCATACGTGGGGCCCTCAGATTGATAGGCTCGAGTATGATTTGTTGAGGCTGAAATGGTGGCACCCATTCTAGATATAAATATACTAATATTGCACCATATCAAAATTTCTTCAACTTCCCCTCTTTCTTCAGTCATCTTTTCTTTGATATTGAAAAAAACTCCTTCACTCCATTTGAAGATTGTTGGCTCTAGGCACTCCACCCTATACTGCATGTACTATCTACTTGCCAAGTGAAGTGTTGAGCTTCTTGCCAATCTTGCAATAATGAATAGGATCGTACTCAAAGGTATTTGGGTCACATCTTTTATATTGATATTTCCATCCCTAGTTGGCTAGGCCTGACATCTACAATAAGTAGCAATATAATCTTTCACAAACTCCCCACCACTTCACCCACCTAGGAGAGACACGAGGGCACACCTTTTGGATAAACTTGTCAGAAAGTAGATATTGTCTTTGTTATCTCAACCAAAAGTTCCCCAAACTTGAATGCTTGCACCTAAACATCCAGTGAACGAACAAGATATTTCAATAGTTCCATCTGTTGCGTCATGCCTAAAAGCTAGAAGAATTTTAGAAATCCACAATCTTTCAGTGCCCAAATGTTACCATGATAATTTGTTGGATTTAAATAATTTTCCTCATGTTCTCTTTCTCTCCAAATGAATACCAGTTTCTGCTGATGAACACCTAAAACATCAACCAAATATTTATTATGCTCCTTTTTATGCAAAAAACTTGATATAGATCTAGGGAAAACTGATAAACAACATAACATTCCACGCCGAACGCACCCCAGTATTGCATGACACAGAATTATGCCTCCCCCAATAGTGTTAGTTTTGCCTAGGTGCAATGCAAATTTTGATATTGGGGGGTGCATTGGTCCTAGGGCATTTTCTTAGAACCCCAAGGCCTTCAAATCCTCAAAACATTTGCATAAAATCACAAAAATAGACCATGAAAAGAAAGTGAAGGGTTTTATCTCCTACCAGAAAATGATGGTACTCGAAATGATCCACCAAATTGGCTGCAATCAACTGCAAAATGTCGAGGGAAAAAGAGCTCAGAGTTCTCATTGTTGAAAGTAAATGAGAAATACTGAAAATGAATAGTCATTTTGAGTATTTGTAGTCATTTATCGCATTATTTTATCACATTTAATGTTGTGATCTAGATACGATTCATTTTTACTATGAAATAGGTATATTTAATCCTTCTTGTGGTGTTTTGAGTAGGTCGACAACTATTAACAGGTTATTATTATGTTTAAGTAGGTTATTTTGACCAAGGAGTATACCTTTATCATTTTTTTGGGTTCTATAACCCTATGAAAAAGGAACCCATTTGAGTCCTCTTTTAGCTCTTTTCAAACTCCCAAAATATGAAAATATTGTCAAGCACTTGTCTTTTCAAACTCATTAAAGTAAATTAAAAGATGTCTACTCAGTATAATTTTAACCCTTTTCTGGACTGAGATAGACTATCTATGAAAACAGAATACCTTAGTTGAACCTGGCTAAGAGGTTCTCTTGAGTATTGTTTTCTATGTTTTCGGACTTGAGAGACTATCTACGAAAAGGGACATCTAGATTTTTATTTCTCGCCTCTTTCTCAAACTCTTTACACATGAAAAAAATGTATAGTTTTACCTCTGTTGGACTCGTTAAAACATCAAACAGAGATGGACTTGCCAAACATGACAAGACTGAACCGCTCCTTCTCAGGGTTCATTAAATATACTCAGAGGGAGTCATATAAATGATGGACTTACATATCAAGCATATGTTATCATCCTCAAAGTTGTTAAAAATCAGGAGGTTGAAAGAATAACTTCGGCATAAATTACATGTAGACAGACATTTTTCAACGCGTTTCGAACCAAACACGTCAACAAATGTCTGTCTACATGTGATTTACACCAAAGTTATTCTTTCAACTATTATGGATCACAGAAGCCTCAATTCAAATAAGGAGGTGCTGACCAACATGGTTGGGGAAATTGGGAAAACCAAGTATTCCATTTGCTAATTGAAGCGAGTAGCTCTTGAACACGAAACTATTCCACTTCATCTTTGTGGTTGTTGGGTTGGGTAATCTATTTGTCTTTTGGTTATCATATCATTTTTAGAGCTTCCATTTCGGTTTTGGTTCAATGCTGCCAACTCTATTTGGTGTCATCCTTGTTCTTAAGAGAACTCATTCAATTGATATCCATTACAATACTCTTAAGCCTTCATTCAATGTTTGCCTTTCCTGATTCAATTCCATATCAACATCATTCTAATAACTTTGTCTTAATCATGATAACCGTTTTGTGTCATTGATGGGGGAGACATCAAGGCCCTCTTGCGATGGGTCACTTCCTATTGACATCAGTACATTATCTAGGAATTTTACCTAAAAAAACCCTTTGGTACCTTGGTGCTTGTATACATCAATGACAAGTTTCTTCACTCTCGACGACAGGTTTACATCAATGGCCTTCAACCAAAATATTATGTAGTGTTTGACATCAACTTATTTACTCATACCATACGAATTGTACTATAGCACCTTGAGAGCCATTAACATCATTAGTGTTTTCTCTTGCATCTGCTAACAATTTACATCATTGACTAGTAATCAGATGGTTTCTACCATGTTCGACCTCAGCTCATTGATTCACATGGTTAGACTCATATGTTGGTTGGTCACATGAAGTAGATAGAATACCTCATATCTAGTTTCATCCATCCAGGCTTTGATTTCAAGAATTATACAGAGATCACAATGTATAATGGCCATGATCATACAGAAAATCATCCAGTCATGGGTCCACCAATTTTCATCTGTGCTACCTCTTTTTATCATTGTACATGTTATGTTAGATTATGTGCTGAGTATGGGTATGCCACCCTTAGCAACAAAGGTATCATGATGAAAATTGTTTGTTAGGCCCCTATACTACTAGTGTAACCCCTTATTGTTATTAGTACAACCCCGTTATTATATTGTTGTACCCATCTAGTCCCCATATTGTTATTATTGTGCCCCATAGAAGCCCGCTATTGTTATTATTATGCCCGTACATTATTATTGTTATGTCGGCTCTGTTCATATTATGACTCCTTAGACGCCTATATATAGAAAGGAGGTCTTGTCATTTGTATCATCTAAGAATTGTTCATTTGTGTAATGTAAAGGAGGCTTCCCCCTTGAAGAGGCTTATTTCTAAGGCATTCATCTATCTTTTCTATCTTTTTGTGAGATGGTTTCATAACATTTGGTATTAGAGACTTGGATTGTAGGGTTTCACTGCTCCAAATAGGTCATCGTGGTATTTTTGCTATAAACTTTTTGATAAGAAGTTTTATAAGCTAAAGGAAAAAACCATTTGAGAAGAAATCATTCTAAATCTTGGATCCGAATTTTAGATCTTGTCTCGCGATATTTTTGGAGATATAATCTGAGGAATTTAGGGTTTTTGCAGACCCCTAAATTACATTCCAAATAGGTCACCTAGGGAAAATACTCATGACTATCTCCCTGAGCATCATATTGAAATTTCGTAAGAAGTTATAGAATAAGGACAGACTGCAGTTTCTTGTATATATTTTTTAGATCTGAAGGTCAAAATAGTGACACGTGGCACTTCATACAAGTTTGCCCTTCTGAAAAGGTATATAATCAGGTCATCTTGGGAGATTGTGCATAATTCTTTGTTGGAGAATTCACTTTCGATTATATTGGTGTCATTAGAAGGAGGACGCAGAGGGCAACTACAGGTCATGATTTCAGAATTGGAAGATCCTAAATTACAAAGTTAAAATTATTTCAATATTGAGATCCTAAAATCAAGAAAAGGCGATATGAGGAAGTTTGATGGCAAGGATCCAGTAAATTGGTTACTATAGATGGAGCAATAGTTTGATCTACATGAGGTGCAACTATTAAAAAAGGTATGTGTTGCATCTTCATATTTAGAACGAGATCAATTTTTGTGGTATAAAGGGCTTCGTTGTCATAAACAACTTGCTACTTGGTCAAATTTCACGGAGGAAATGATAGCAAATTATGAAGATACAAAGAGAAACACATTCTTTAACCAATTGATATATCTCAAACAAAAGTGTGCAATGGTAGAGCACATTGAGGAATTTCAAAAATTGAATATAAGGGTAAAAGATATTCTAGAGAAGGAAAGGATTGATGTCTTCATAGGTACTTTAAAAGATAACACTCAACATGAGGTTCGTCTTTGGGAACCTGATTCATTGGAGAAGGCATTGAAGTGGGGAAGAAAAATTGAAAGTGAAAATATGGAAACAAAGAATCCCACCACTCATGACTATAATTATGGAAGTGTATTTTCTCCTAGCCTTCCACAATCTACAAGGTTTACACCACAACAATTGGAAGAAAAAAGAGAAAAAGGGCTTTGTTACAATTGTGATAGAAAATGCACTAAAGGTCATAAGTGTGTTGAGAAGAAATTATTTTGCATAGATTATGAAGAGGGGGAAGTAAAGGATCAAGAAACATCAAAAGAGGAGGCTATACACCAGGAACCAACCCTAGAGAAAGAAGAAATGAATCTGACCATATCTTGTAAAGAATTGGCAAGAATTACCACTCCTCAAAATCTCAAGATAGAAGGACACATCAAGAAGAAAAAGGTTCAAGAAGTGAAAGATCACATTAAGAAAGAAGAAATGAATCCAACCATATCTTGTAATGCATTGGCCAGAATTACCACTCCTCAAACTATCAAGATAGAAGGACATATCAAGAACAAAAATCTTCAAGAAGTGAAAGATCACATCGAGCATCAAGAAATGAATCTGACCATATTTTGTAAAGCATTGGAAGAAATTACCACTCCTCAAACTCTCACGATGAAAGGAGATATCAAGAAGAAAAAGTTTCAAGTAGTGAAAGATGACATTGAGCATCAACAACAAGTTCTCCAACTTTTAAAGGATAACGCCACTTTGGTGCAGAATCGAATGAAACAATAGGTAGATCAACATCGCAGTAATTTTTTTTTTTTTTTATGTAGGTGATTGGGCATTTTTGCAGCTACATCTCGAGAAAGATATTTATGAGAAGGAAATGTTGGCAATACTACTTGCACTTAAGAAATGGCAACCTTACCCAATGGGAAGACACTTCAAGGTAAAAATGGATCATGATAGTCTTAAATAATTTTTAGAAAAAATACTATCTTTAGAAGAATAGAAAAAATGGGTGAGAAATATGTTGGGTTATGACTTTGACATCATCTAGAGAAAAGGGAAGCAAAATTTTGTTGCAGATGCACTCTCAAGAAAGGATGAGGATGTGGAAGCATTGTTTTGTGCTATTTCTATTATCCAACCAGATTGGATTAATGAAGCAAGGGATGAATGGAAGAACTATGAAGAAGTGTGGTCGCTCATTCAAAAGTTGTAGAACATCCCAATTAAAACAATATTGCCAGAACTTGAAGAGGAAGTAAAAATCATATTGGAACCTAGAGCAGTCACAGAAACAAGAGCCCAATAGCTATGAAATTGATCAATTTCAGAGTATCTCATCAAGTGGAAGAACTTACCAATCAAAGATTCCACATGGGAGGAAAATAATTTTATACATAAGCATCAAGAACTACTCAAGCATTTAGGACAACACTTTTTGAAGGAGAGGGGCATGTTAGGCCCCTATACTACTAGTGTAAACCCTTGTTGTTATTATTACAACCTACTTATTATATTGTTGTACCCATGTAGTCCCCATATTGTTATTATTGTGCCCCATAGAAGCCCACTATTGTTATTACTGTGCCCTTACATTATTATTGTTATGTCAAAATCTGATTATATTATGACCCCTTAGACTCCTATATATAGAAAGGAGGTCTCGTCATTTGTATCATCCAGGAATTGTTCATTTGTGTAATGTAAAGTAGGTTTCCCCCTCGAAGAGGCTTATTTCTAAGGCGTTCATCTATCTTTTCTATCTTTTTATGAGTTGGTTTCATAACATTGTTGTAGCTAAATATGCAAGGAGTTGTTGCTCCGTGATCTTGTTTCCAAATCAGATCACCATATAGAGAAAGGCAAGACCAATGAAATAATAAAGTGGTCCCAATCCCAAATTATCAATCGTGTAGCAAGAAATCAAATTGATGTTACAAAGAAAAGAGATCACACCTGGAATCCTCGCATGTCAAGCAAGGGTTTTGAGTTTGATGAAAATCTTGTGCTCCACTTGAGTGATCCTAGACATCAACACCAGATCTCTATCCTTGCACATAATTGTTGGGTGCCAAATCTGCATACTTTTTCCCTCTATTTTCACTCTCTCTCTCTCTCCTTTTGTATCATTTATATTCTATAATCATTATAAACACACAAGGTAAACCTTCTTCTATTGTCTTCCTAGAATATTTAACTAATGAAGCAATAGTCATGGAGATTTTACCTATGTGAGTTACTAATCTTGAAATTTCCGCAGATCCGGTGGTCAAAGGTTACAGGTGCAAATCACAGAAGCAATTCCGAGATTCTAGCACCATATTGGCAAGTGATGTAACAACATAATGGATTTTAGGCCTATTCCAGACCTTTCTTGCCTTCCTCTCAACAACTAGTTGTCTGTTTCAATGATTGTATAATCATAGATATTAGCTGCCATACTGAGAGACAATTCTCTCTGTGTATTGTATAAGAAGGATTTCAATGTTGTGAATCGGGGTTAGCCATACAAGAGATTGAGATTGTAACAGAATATTGTTTAATTAATTGAATGCAAGTTATTTTGTTGTTCTCTCTATAAACTATGAATCTACCACAACCCTGGTCAGGGATTTGGGCCCACTCTTCTGATCAGGGGTTGCATTATTTGTGTGTGTTGTTATTTCATTTGTGTTGGTTTATTTCTATTTATGTTATAGTTCTTTAATTAATTGTTGTGAATTCTTTTTATAGTTTTGCAATTTACTCTTATTTACTATCACAGTGATTCTTTTGTTAACTAAGTTATTTAATCTAATATTCATGATTGATTTTTTCATTGCTACTTGGATATATTTTGCACATTACCTTGAAATAATGTACGCACACGGATTGATAAATTAAATGTTTAAAATGGTTGAATAGGTATTCACACTCGGACACCAACATTTTGGCACTATTGCCGGGGAGGCTAACAAGGTGCAAGAACATGATCTACACTGATCTACAGATCAATCTCTCATCTTAGGGAGGGAATTTGTTACCCTACTCTAATTCCTAAGCGTAGTGTTCTATTTTCTTTTCTTTTTTATTATTTTATTTTTTGTCGATTTCTTAGAAACCAGTCTCTCATTCCGGGGAGGGAATTGCTACCCTGCTCTAGATTCTGAGCCTTAGTTGTTTTCTTTGGTTTTCTTTTCTATTTTTATATAAGGGCCATTGTCTCGTCTTAGGGAGAGAAATAATTTTCTCACCCTACTCCAGTTCCTGAGCTTTAGTTTTCTTTCTACTAATTTATTGTTTTCAAATATTCCTCTCATCTTGGGGAGGGAAAAGAGTTTTTCACCCTGCTCTAGGTCTTGAGCTATAAAATTCTTAATGTTTTATTTCAAATAAATGTATGAATAAGGGTTCGAATAAAATAGGCAGAGGAGGAACCCAAAGGCAAGGAAGGAATGATTTGGGGAGGAATACCTATGTCTAAGAAATTATCACAAAAGTTGCATCAGAAGCCTCTTTGCGAGTTGCTGCTAGGGTGAAGGTTCACACAAGATCCAAAGGACATTCTGTCGAACAACCTATACAACCTCCAAAGGTGGAAGTATCCCTTTCAATAGCTGTAGGAGAAGAATGAAATAGGGCATTAGAGAAAGCAGAGACACTTCCTCTGGTATCAGACAGGGAGTAGGTTACCAGCAAAGGGTCAGAAGAAGAACTTCACTCAAGGGTTGAAGAAGGAAATCTCAGAGGATTTTCTTCACCTCATGATCTGGGGAGTGTTATTAAACTTTCACAACCACCATTTGTTACACAACAAGAACCTATTTAAGTTGCAAGTGAGTATTGGAGGATATGTATGGCACTCGCAACATCTTCAATTGAATTGCCAATTGGGAAAATTAAGGGTTATGCACCAATAAAGCCTATTCCATTAACCACACTGCCAAACATCTATGGGATTTCCACAGAGGACACAAACACTTTCCTATTTGAGTTTGATATTGTTTGTAGAGGGTATGACTATGTTAATAATGCTTAGAAGATGAAAAATTTTCCTGCTACATTAAAAAGGAAAACATTGCATGGTTTATGGGTCTAGGAGGAAAGACCATTTCCACCTAGGATGACATGAAGAAGGATTTCCTGGAAAAATATCAGGATTATTCTAAATCCTAGGAGACTAAGGAAGAAATTTTTAAATTCTTGTAGAAGGAGGATGAAAACATGGAGGATTGTGTGGAGCTTTTTAGGTATACTCTCCAGAGATCTGGAAACACTCACCTGGATAAGGATATTTTGAAAACTATTTTTCTCTAGACCTTGAGGGAAGAATATTTAGAGTTGTTAAACATAGTAGGTAAAGGAGATATATCTAAGGAAGACATTGCACCATTTTCAAACTCTGTATTCAATGTTCAAGGGGAGATGTAACGAATAAAAAAAGGAATCTGAAATTTCAAAGCATCAAACGGGGGAATCACAAAAGTAGAAATTGGGAACCTGCCAGATAATTTGAAAATTGATATCCTAAGTACATTACCCTCCTGAATGGACACATTACAGGAAAAGCATAAACAGATGGATTTGAAAAAAACTATGTCTACTTTTTTTCCATGGTGTAGAAAGAAACACCCACTAAAGAAGTGCCCACTACACACTATAGAGACATGTGCTATTTGTGAATAGAGTCACTCCATAGGTGTATGTCCATATTTTCTAGCACTAAAGGAAATATTTTAGGGGGTGAATGAAGAACCAGATCAACTATGCTTCATGGGGTCTAGAAGGCCACAACAACCATGATCATTAGGCTTAAATCTAGGTACGTCTTAGGATCCTTTTCAATATTATAATATGAATCCTTAGTCAATTCCTTTTGCGCCTCAATATTATCAATACTGACCTTGGCAGCCATGGTGTCCTCAACCTAATTCAAGTTCTTCATGGTCTCAAGGCTAGTGTAATCATGTTCCCCTTATTGCTCAATTTCCTTAACCTACACAACAACAGTAGTGACAAATACCCTTTAATGTTCCCTCCAATAATCCTCCCCTTCAGCCCCAACTTCCTATTCAGCCAATCCCAAATCCAAACAATAAGGCCTTTTAGCAAGCAGACACCCTCAATCTTCCTTCATATAACATTTCTATTGTAGGGTTTAATGAGATAGGTTGGCATTCTGGTCGGGTAGTAAATGTCCGTACATCGCCCATTATTGTTGAACATCTTGACGATGAGAATCCATAATCTCAAGGAGTCAGGGATGAAACAACCCAACCATTTGTGGAACATTCTCCTTCTCATTTGACTGTTACTCAAATCTGTCCAACCAATCCTCCTTATCTAGAACAATTAGCCTTGAGTAAACGAGTCCCTCAACTAGAATTTGATATTTTAGGAGAATTGCAATTTTGTTTTTGTAAAAATTCCCCTGCTTTAGGGCATGAAATATGTACCAATTTACGCTAAAACTATAAGAGAATATTGTTCTAAGAGAGCTAGGAAGAAAAAAGAGGTCTTCTTACAATTCATGTTATGGGGAGGTTATCTGACATTATGATGGGAAAGGCTATGCCTATAAAATATGGGATCCTAGGAACCAAATCCTAAAAGTTCATATTAATGGGGTAGATATTCTGAACGTGCTGGTAGACTTGGGCACTGCAATTAATGTAATCACTTCTAGAACCATGCTTATACTAGGATTGCATATAGTCTTAGAATTAGCCGACAGATCTACAATAAGACCAATAGGGAAATTGAAGACATAAAAATTTCGGTGGATTCTTGGCACTATTCCGTTGACCTCCTAGTCTTACATATGCAGTCCCTAGCTGGTGGTCATCCCCTTACTCTAGGACAGTCGTGGCTTGGAACCGCTAATGCCTATATTGGATGTTAATCAAGGAACATGATAATTTATAATGGGGAAATATGAAAAATCTTATTCTCTATTCCCCTGCTAAGCCAAGCTCATGGAAAAATCCAAAGAAGAACTATTTGTCTTTGGATGGGATTGAAATTGAATAGCAAGAACTCCAGCCAGTGTTGACCATGGGGCAAGTGTTGGGAATGGGTTCCCCCAAGAGCAGTTTTGTGGCTAAAAGCCCACTTTTTGGGAAAATTTTGTAATAAAGCTTTAAAGTCTCCATTTTTTGTGGTTGTGGAGTGCAAAGGTGTCAAGATTCAGAAAGGGTTGTCTGCCCTTATTTATTAAAGAGTCAAGTTGGTTGTAAAAAGGAACTAAGTAAGTAAGCTCTAGGCAGTTGGAGAACAATTAAGCTCGGGAAGTTTTTTATAGTAATTTCTAAGTATTCTGGGGTCTTAGTGTAGGTAGAGGCTCTGGTAGCTAAGTGCGTAGAGGCCTAGGGTGGAAGTCCACAGCTAAGTGTGCAAACCCCTGCAGCTATGTGTGCAGGGTGGATAAAGTCTATATTAAACTAGAAGATATCAATAAAGAGGTGTTCTACTGTTACTATGTATTTAGTCTCTATTAATGCATTTGATTATATTGTGATCTAGGTTTATTTTACAATGTATTTGATGTGCAAATGTATGTGATTATATCTGTTAAATGAACACAAGTAAGAATATCAGTTTACAGGACGCTAACTATAACTGATTGGTAGAATAAGTAAGACACTTAAGATAACTTGGCAACCTATACAATACATCGTCATAACATTGTGAAAGTACCTGAACTACTGGTTAGGGTTGTGCGAAAGTCAATCATACACCTTTGCGGAGGTATTGAAGGGTGGAATAGAGGGTAGATTGATAGGCCCTAAGGCTTAACGACCTTTGAGAACGCAGGAACATGGGGTATAAATCAACTTCACGACCATCTCAGAGTGTAGAAACTTGGTTCCAACATCCCCCCCATACTACTTTAGGTGAGACTTCAGTCCATGTTTCACAGGATGATGCCGAAAGGGACAATAATGTAGAGATTTGTTTGGCTAACTAACATTGAATCTAGGTGAGGGCCCACAAAGCCAATAAATGGTTCCGTTGCCAGGACTGGAATCTACATCATAGATGTGTGATGTCATATTAGTGGAATCCACCTAAGAAAGAGATCGAAGACTGGTTGGATAGGAAGATCCATGAATTCATGATGCAAGAGAATAGAAATCCACGAATGACAAAAGAATAGTGGCTAGAAAAATACCTGTATACATAAATCCACGAGATATTTTTCTGTTCCTTTCCAATTGACTTATATGAGTGGATCATGAAGCTAACAGATAACCAAGGAAGGTGGAGGCTTGACAGTCCTATTGTCTAGATCATGAAGTTAGTACAAAGAGTGGAAGCTACTAAGGATAAGATCACCCACACTATCGATCATTGGCTCGATCGTGTCATAAGAGGGTTTGTGACAAAATTCGCAGTCGATACTTCAGTCAGTTACAATGAGATAGAGCGATGCTTTTTCAAATGTCTGCAAGGTAAGTACTTGAAGTCTTTAAATACTTGGATTAAGATGCTATTCTACAAAAAATGGGTTATGCAACTACCTTGATGTTCAAAGCTATGCTAAGTTGAAAGACTTATAGGAATGAAGGAAGAAAGGGTCTTGAATATAGCCCTTTGAATTCACCTCCTTTGAGTGATGAAGAGGGAGTAACATAGGCTTCTCTGCGAAGTGTAGTTCAATTGATAAAACAAGGGTTCCCGCAACTACCACCTCCACCCACACTACCTACACCTTTACCACCATCACCTGTGACCTCACCCACACCACCACCACCTCCACCATAGTTCAACATGGCGAATTTAGTGAAGCTGCCATTATTTAAGGGCTTGGGAAATGAGGACTCAGACTAGTTCTGGTTCGTCGTAAAAGCTATATGGGAAGCTTAGGGTGTTAGAGATGATCACATGAAGAAGGTGACATTGGTTAGTGCTTTCCAGGATCGTGAACATGGTACATCAAGTACTCTAACGATAACCCGAACACTGGGTTGGCAGAGATCCAAACCGCGTTGAATAAAGAGTTCAGTAGGCCTAAATCCGACGCGCAGTCGATTGCGGGGTTTAAGGAAATTGTGATGAAACTAGGTGAGACACCTTGGGAGTTGGATCAGATATTGAAGTGTAAAATCCATGAAGCTAATAATGAACGTAACAGATGGACAACACCACGAGTGGTTCGTGGGTTCACTCCTACCTCACCTAAGGGTTACACTATCCCAACAGAAGATTACGAATTAGGAAGAGGCCTTCAAGATTGCAACAAGACTGCATGAAACACTGATGCAAGTTCTGAATCTAGAGGTTCAACAAATCCATGTGTAGTTGCAAAATATTTGCCTTGAAATGCAAAGTTTGAAGCAAGACAAAATAGTTCAGCCAAAGGCACACGAAGAGATATGGTGCCTGAAATGTAAAGGTTAGGGGCATGAGAAAGACCACTGCTTGGTCTTTGCGAACTATATTGCAGGGGGAGGATTGATGCCTTTGAGATCAAAATCCCAAGCATGATTGAGCGCGGGGCCTGCATTATGGTGTGCTATATGTCAGGTCGTAGGGAAAAATACGACTAATAATTGTCATTTTTAGCAGAAGTTTGTACAAACACCGCAATAATTGTTCTGTAACTTCTGTATGTTGGGAGGGCATGATGAGCGCACCTACCGAAGTTATCAATTGATGATGGAAAAAATGCCCACCTATAGAGTTCAGGTAGAAATGCGGCCTCTTGACCTGGGCACTGGGATGGCCTAGATAGGCTTTTAGGGGTGCAGACGAGGCCGAGACGGAGGAGGACCTGCCAGAGGTCAGGGACAGATGATCTATTATAATTGTAGAGGACCAAGACACGATGCTCACGAATGAACTAACCCAACGCGTCTGTCATGCAAATATTGTATGTAGTTTGATCATGAGATGGAGGACTATCCTACACTGATAGAAAGGATATGTGACAAAGGGGTGCTACCACCATGGCTGAATCAGAACCTACAGATATTGAGGGCTGAGCCTCATGAAGAGAATCCAAATGTGAATATCGTGCTCCAAAGTGGAATTACAACAAGTGATGATAAGGGAAAACAACTTGAAGACAACACAAGGGTTCACAAAGCTCCACAGAAGGAGGCTGAATTTGATTTGGAGCACGCACAAAAAATGTTCATTGAAGCAAAGAAGAGCTTCACTGAGGCCTCTACTTCAGGGAGCTGGGATAAACCTATTTAGGAGATGGATCCTTCTATGCTTACGATCTTTTTAGAGACCTACATGAAGATGTTGCATGATAGAAAGGCTGTGAAGGAGTTATGGGAACTTATAAATAGATGTGCCAAAAACATTCTGGGTGAACGATGCGTGGTACGGAAGATCGATAAGCCTAAGGCAAGAACAAGATGAGAAATGAGACTCACTGCATAGATAGGAGAATATGAAATGGATCAAGTTATTCTGGATCTAGGGTCAGATGCAAATGTTTTTCCAAAGCAGACTTGGGAGCAGATGGGGAGACCTGCGTTGCCGTGCTCTCCGATTTAGTTATGGATGGTAAAATAGCATAAGATCATCCCCATCGGATGGCTGCAAGGTGTAACTATAGATATTGAATATGTGAGCGCATTGGATGATTTTTAAGTAATAGAAATTGTGGATGATAGCAACCCCTACCTCTCGCTCCTTGGCACTAATTGGATTATTGACATGAATGGGGTAATCAACCTAAAGAAGCAAAAAATGTTATTTGAAAAGAAATTTCTTCACATAATACTAACCCTAGATCCTACTGAAGGATCGCGGTATACTGAACCAGTCCGCGATTACAAAAGCGATGACGATTTGGACTGCATATATAAGATAACACCACGAGACCAATATTGGGCGAATGCAATAGTGGATGGATGAATTACATGGGATCACAAGAGTTCCAAAAACTCAAACTTGGATGAAGAGTTAGAGCGCTGGCAGAATCGGCTACATGAAGTAACCACGTTGAGCTGTAACATGATGACCCGGTCACTACACTGTGTGTCATCAGAGGTAAGAAATTTTCCTACTTATGATGGCTTGAATGATGTGGTTGTGTTTTTTGATGCATTTGAGAGGGAGGTACCAAAGAAGCAGTGCTTCCAGGATTTGGACTAGCCACTGAGTGCTATGCTTATGAGATGGTGGGGTACGCACAAGGATAGTTTTCATGATTGGCATGAGTGTAGGAAGATGATGAGAACACACTTTGGGAAACCAAAGGTACAAGTGACAGAAAAGTATGATGGGAAGGATGGTACGCGTGCTCGCTTGGCCAAATGGGCTAAGGCCTATAGAGCGAAGCACCAACCTGAATGGGTTCACTTGTTCTGTCACACCCTGGACGTCATCCCGATGAACTGGTACTTGGAAACAGATCTCCACCATGGCACAGGAGAATGGGATATTCTGTACAAAGGGTTCATAATGGCATTCATCTCTGAAGACGGGTTTGACTGTATTGATGAAGTGCAACAAGAGGTTAAAGTAGCGATATTTAGGATACTGCAGGATCCTTTTGATCTAATTCAAGTTGATTGGACAACTCAGCCGAGCCACGCACTAGAATGTGACATGGAAAATTTTAGGGGCGAATTTTTGCACTTAGGAAAATTAACAGGTTTTGAATTATTAGTGGGCGAATATTTTGTATCATAGTACATTTTTACAAATTGCCTGAAATTTATTTTATAAAAAAATTAGGTATGGAGGTTAGCCCACCTTATTTTAAGAGAGAGGGTAAGAAAGGTAAATTTAGCCCTTCAAATTAAGAGTTACAACCTTCCATTCCCCCTAATTGTCAAGAATAGGTTTTATTTAAGTGAATCTCATGGGCCAAATACCATATTTATAAAAGAGGTATGGTAAATTAATAAAAATATAAATAAATGAGAGGTATGGTACATAAATAAAACATTTTTTTATGTTTACTCCATAAGTCACCTTATATACATGCAAGGGTGTAAACAAATAAAAATATAAATAAACTAGAGGTATGGTAAATAAATAGAACCTCTTTTAATATTTAGTCCATAACCCTCTTTCTATTTATGAAGGCTCAAAAAATAGGTTTTATTTAAGTGAATCCTATGGGCCAAATACCATATTTGTAAGAGAGGTATGGTAAATTAATAAAAATATATATGAACGAGAGCTATGATAAATAAATAAAACATTTTTTTGTGTTTACTCCATAAGTCACCTTATATTTAAGGACACTCAAAAAATGCGTTATATTTAGGTGAAACCTATGGGAAAAATACTATGGGCCGAATACCATGGGCTAGATTATTATTAATACCATGCAAAAAAGCATTATCAACCCTAATATTAGTATTAATAAAAATAAAAATGGCACATGGTATTGACCCATGGTATTCACGTGGAATATAACCTATTTAAAGTGGGGAATTAAACTAGCACAGATCCATCTTTACTCTGGATCTACTAAGCCACGAGAGGGATCAAATATCGTGATATGAAAACTAGCACAGAGTGAAAAAACATTTGATCTCTCTCAGGGCTTGGTGGATCAAGAGTAAAAATGGATGTTGTAATTTAATGTATGTTAAACATTTTAACTTGGTTAAAAAAATAAATAAATCAAGTGTTAATTTTATTAATTTTTATAAATTACTAATAGTAATTTTTAAGGTCGAGGTTTATGATAACCCATGGTATTGACCCATGGTAATACCATGGTATTCATGTGAGCATAAACTATTTAAAGGGGAAATTCTATCATCATAGATCCATCTTAATTCTAGGTCTACCAAGTGCTCAGAGGGATAAATAGATTTCATCCCTCTAAGATGGATATAGGTTGGTTTTTATGATAATGAAGATATTAAATAGACTTAGGAAATTATACTGTAAAGGTGAATGGTTAAAGCTACATTTAGTCACTTCACAAAATTTAGTAAAAAATACCAATATCCCCATTAATATTGGTTTTTCTGATTTAACAAAAAAAAATTCAAAACAGTGAAACCTTATCACTCTTTCCATGTCACCCTCTTCCGATTGTTGGTCGATTTCTTTCATTTAACCTTTTATCTGATATTGTTTGAACTCTGTAAATATCCTTGAATCTGGCTTTCTACTTTATTGTGCATTTGAGGTTTTCACTGTGTTTTTCACGATAAATCGCTCATGTTGTCTTCCAACTATTATGCAGGCTTATTTTTATAAACTTAGAACAATAGTCCTCTTACCTGCAAAACACATAAACTGTTAAGAAAAACTCAAGCGACTAAAGCTCTTCAATGGTTATTTTTAGCTTTAAAGGCTATCAGAAGGAGTCTAGGGTATATCAGAGGGTAAACAATGGCTTTAATGGCTGTAGAGGCATAATGGAGACTGTGCTGTGTAAAATAGGCAAAACAGGGAAAATGGTGCTTTTTGTTTAAATGGAGAAAAATTTAATTTTTAAACTATCAGGCAGAGGTGGAGCAAAAAAGAAACACGGAGGATTAATCATGTGGGAATGGCTTTAATCTGGGTTTGAACTGAGATTAACAGTTAAATGTAGGCTTAAATTAATTCTTCATTATAAATTGTAAAAATGATTTTACAATGAAATCTTTGCAAAACGCATATGGCGTATTTGAAAATATATAAATCATAGCAAATAATGATATTGGGTGTGGGCCTTATTCTCATATCACAATCATAGTATGGTGGGGGGAATCCTTCACAAAAGAATATGATAATGGGCAGACGCGACGTGAAATGAAATATGACATATAACTGGTCAGGTCCAGGTCTATTGCAATCGGAGGTCGCAAACGATGGAGATTGTTGTTTCAGTGAGGAGTTGCGATGGATGTGGATGTGATATAGCGATAGGTTATAATTTATGCAACATTTGGTCTAGGCCCCATCACAATCGGAAATCACAAATGGCAGGGGGTAATGTTACAATTGAGACTTGCGATAAAAGCGGATGCAATGTAGCATTGAATTGTGATATATATATGATTCGGGTCTGGGCTTCCATATCACAATCAGGAATCGCAATAGGAAGAGGTTTATGCTTTGGTGGGGAATTGCGATGGAAGTGGATGCAAAACGGAATGAAACATGATATATATTGGCCTCAGGTCTTGTTCTATTATATATCACATATTGCAATTGGGGAAAGGTGGATTGATATGGAAGGTTGCGATCGACCAACATTTTGCGATGCGATATTTTAATAAAAATGCAAAGTTTTTAAATAAAATTAAGGTTTTGGGGTATGTTATAAAAGGAATTTGATAATATATGGGAAAGGGATATTTTAAGGGTTTTAATACATAAGGTTAGTGTTAATATGAAATATGAGCAAAAAGGAAAAAAGGACTAAGTATAATGTTTTTTAATGAATCATTTGACTTTTCATATAAGCATTAATACTTAGGGTAAATATGTTTCTATGGGTGTTTGTGTAAAAAGGGATTTTTACATGGAATAATTACTTTTCCTAGGTAAAAAGTGTTTTGACCTTAAGAAAAGGGATTTTTATGAAAATGAATGAATATAAACTATATGAAGGAAGGAAGGGGAAATTAGTAAATATATGGATGAATGAGGATGAGGGAAGTTAAGTAATTGATCTTGTAGACCTCCATTTTATTTGTGACATTGCGTCATGAGCTTAGAAACATATGGTAAAACATGATAAATGTACATTTATCCAATCAATCATTAAACTTCTGCAACCTTTCTTCTACTTACCCTTTGCTTACCCTATCATTTTTTCTTCAATTCATGGGTGAATTTAAGCTAGAAAACCCTTATGCTTTCTTCTTATTTAACGAAAACAAACTATCTAAATCTACCCTTATAACTTGTAAGGGATCATATTAAACTGATGAGCACCTTATTATTCTCTACCTAACTACTAATCTACCAAGATTAAACAGTTTGACCAGATCTTTATTCTCTAACTATAACATCAAATTTAAAGCATGAAGCAGTGAATATTAAACAGTTTGATTGTCATGGGTTGTGGCATTTAAAACAAGCTGCATGCATCCATTATTTTGCAGAAACAGAGTAGTGGCATTTATACTTGCTCACTCTCAGAGTTTATTTGTTGTCTTTCTACCTAACATTTTCTTTCGCCTTGATTTTTTAGAGCAGCTAACCTAACATTTTCTTTGATATGGACATTATCATAAAAAATATACTTTTTCACTAGCATTTTATTCACTATATTATGTCCATATGTTGACTTAACATTTTTAAATGTTCTATCTAATCAAAATCAAAAAATCCTACCACACCACCCACGAAAATAGTTGCACCCAATTTGTGGTACTCCCACCACGCATCATTGCACCTCCTCTGGTGGGTCCTCTATGGTCACCATCAGTACTTTGTGAGTTAACCTCACCAAGTTTCTTTGGAATGCATGGAGGGTCCCCTCAGTCTCTAATGCAGACCCTTCAATGTCTCTTCTATGATGCCTGTGTCGAGGAAGACCATCAGGTCTCGTTGGTCTAACAACTGTTTCATGATCAATAATATTGTAAGCTTTTTGTCTCATCAAACTTTTATTTTTTTAGTTCATTTATACTTAAAATCCAAGAAAAATTTTAAAATTCAAAAATTAAAAATACCTATGGCACCCCATGTTGCTTCTGGTGGAACCACTAGATCCAGATCTCCTTTGAAATCCATTCTAACATAAGGGTAGTCTTCAACTGCAATGACCTGTTGTTCCCAACAAAGGAAAAAATTGTCAGCAAATGTAGTCCTAGGGACCTCACCGTCCCCTATTCATTTCATAAGGTTAGCCCCCCTGCCCATCTATGGATCTCTTGGGAAGCCTAGGTACTCTCTCGAAGAAGAAGGAACACAAGATGGTTCCGTGTCCAAAATTCTTTGTCTCACCCTTCTAGATAGAAGTAAGTTGTTTTTTCAAATTGGCTAGCAGAGTTGTGCAGCGATTAAAGATTGTAGTGAGACAATCCACTACAAGACTCATTGAAACATGCAAAGCCTCATGTAGAGCAACAAAACCATTTACCCTGGCTATAGTAAAAATTAGGATTCTCAATGATAAACTCTCTACATGCTTGATTGGAATCTAACTTCCAATCTTTTCAGTGTTTCCAGGACAGTATATGTGGATGTAGTGTTCTACACTAAGACTACCTCTTGTCCTTCCGGTTGAGTGGACTCTCTCTCCCCTCTGGGAAAGACCTGTAACAAAATAGATATCCTCTATTTCAATCCTTAGGGTCAACTGATCAATCAAAAAAACATCTTCTTCTACACTCCAGTAGTGGATTAACATCTCAAGCAATCTGATATTTGCCTTCATATTTAGAGTTTTGAATAATTTTAACAATATGCATCCTTGTAAGGCATATAATGCATTTTGATCCTCCATTAATTCATTATCAATTACATTATTCTCTCTTAAATGCCAAGTAATCGGCATCCTGCAAAAAATGATGTTTTGAATCATTAAAACAATGTTTCAATTTTGAATTTGTACACACGTGGGTTCGTTATTAACATAGTCTTGTATAGGGCTTTCCTATATGTGGATCAGATGTATCCAGCGCACATGTACATAGAGAATTTTTTTTAAAAATAATTCCTTACAGTCAAATTTGTGATAAAACATCTAAAAAACATTAAAACTGATCAAAAATGGAATTATAAGGTTACCTAGAAGATTTGAAGTAGTTTGAATGGTTGAATTTAATGGAGAAAGATTTCTTGGTTTTTTACTCATAAATGAGAAATTATGAGTCAAAAGGTACTTATATAGGTTAACAAGTGACTTTTTTTTTTCTAAAGTTTATTTTTCTTTTGTGAACTTTTTAACCTTTTGGCTTGGAGTGTTGGGATGGGTTGTTTTTACATGATACTTTGAATATATTTTGAGAAAGTACTTCAGTTCCATAACTATAGATGCATCATGGTAGGTATCACTTTCTTACTTGCATATAATTTACGGAATATCACTTTCCATTGCATTTTGCATACTAGCCTCCATATTGAGATTTTTTTTTGTTCATAGCGTCAACACCATCATGTCTTTATTCTAAAACCATTTTCACTTGCTGAATTATAAAATCATGATATGGTGGTAGATCCAACCTTTAGATCCTCGCTAGCATATGTTTCCCATGCTTCTATATTGAGTAGGCTTGGGAGTCCTCTTTAGTCTCGCCATGACTTATGCGAGGAAGACTCATTCTCTTTCTTCTTTGCTATTTTTTTGGCTTTATACCCTAGAGTCTCCTTTGTGTTGAGTTGTCCTGTTGCATTGCATGTTGACCATTTGTACCTTTTGGCCTTGATTTGGATTCACTTGGACTCATGTTTAAGCCACCTTTTGACCATGTCTTCTGCGTAATCAACCTTGCAGTCACTTAGCCTCTGCAACTTGACACACCATTTTCCCAGTTGAAAGAATATTCCTCTAAGTGTCATTGACTAGTTTTTTCACCTTGCATTAAGCATAGGAGTGTTCCCCTCCCAGGAACTAGCGCATATGTATTTGGACACTCATTATTTCCACTATACTATAGCATTCTTCTATTCTTTTTCATGATTCATGAATAAATAAATAAATAATTATATATCCCAAAAAGAGCATGAATGGGACATTATTTCCATAATTGATGGCATCTAGAGTCAATTGTGTTTCCCTTGAACAAATCACTCAAAAAATAAGTCTTTCCTCCATCTAGATGGGCTTTAGTTTGACTTAGGAGAGCCTTAACATTGTTATTGCATCAGTACTCCTTTGATTGATTATCTCTTCCAGTCATATGGAGAGTTTGCTTATGCCTCCTACATGACAAACTTATACAAAGTTATCATATGCTACCATGTAGTCACATTTGAATTGTGCTTCTATTCAAGGGAAGTAAACCCGAGTCTGCCTTTTTGCGGTGTCTCTTGACCTATTTTTCAGTTAGTCATCGCTGGTTGTTAGAGTCATGTTCATTATCACGTCAGCTATTTGGTCCTTTTCATGTGTTGGTTTGAGAAGGTCTCCATTAACTTCTTGGCACCATGTCATGATCTTATCTACTACAACAAATTTATCTAAAGAGCAGATCTAGAGCCACATCCTGGCCCTATTTTCATTGTTGGTAGGTCACCTTGTGCTCAACATTGATCAGTATCATGGGCCTTTGACTGATTGTTTTCCCTTGTTTTCAATGTCAACTTTCATTATCACACATTGGGATTCGTGTAGTGCCTTGGTTTCCATTTGACCCTATTGGTGGATTCCTCACCTCTGTGTCAACTTTCATGATTGGTTGGTTCTGAGGGTTTCTATCGTGCACTAGCTACATTTTATGTATGCAGGAAACATGATTTGGATGGATTACTAGATCTTTATTGGTCTGAATCCTTCCACATTATTGTCCGATGGGTTACACTCGTGTTAGATTGATGAAGGATGCCTTAATGCCTTCCTTCTAGTGGATCTTTTCCCACCAACTTCAACTCATTGCTCTAGAACAAGATCTAGAGTCCATTTAGTAGTACCTTAGGGTTTACAGTCATCTGTGGAAGACTCCTTCACTATCGACAATGGAAAAACATCATTGTACTATAATTGATAGATTCTTCCAAGTGTTCAATTACAACTCATTTATTCGTACTTATTAGATCGTAGGTACCTTGACTCTCGTCATCATTATTGGTGAGTAGTGTCATGTTTGTTAATGGTATACATCAATGGCCGATAATCAATTGATTTCTCACATGGTCAACTTAAGATCATTTATTCTCATTGTGTAGAAATGTACCACGGTGGTCGGTGAAGACCTCGGGTCTGTATTAGCATTTTTTGGTTCACTTGTCAGTTGCTCCTGCTTTTGTTAGTTGACAACATCCACCTTATATGTTGCAGTTCCTTACATCGACATATTATATGTTCGTGCTAGAGTTGCAGTGTAGTAGAATTTGTTCCATCATTTGACTTGGTACTTTTTTGGATCAACTTTATTACTTCAATGATCAGCTTCCTACTTCAGCTTCATTAATCAGTTCTTTATATGTGATATTGATACATGTACTTATCTGGATATGATCAGATGATCCACTATGTATTTTTAGTTCATTTATACTTGTATGCATGTTACATCCTATTTTGTACTTGACATGCAGACATGATTTATTATCTCTAAGCATGGGTATGCCTGCCTCAGACATCAGTTTCTTTCTGATCTCTTTCACTGGCTTGGCAGGCTGAATTCTAGTGAACTCCTCTCTAGTCTTGGCATGATTCCTTCTATACACATAATACATTTCGGCCATCATGTACCCCTTCTGACCTCATATATTAGGGGTCACCTATCATAGCACCATTTACAACCCTTAATAGATCTGATTCTTTGGTTATGGCCTAGGGTGACCCTTCCTTTCTAGAGTTGGTCGAAATTCTAAAAAATTGTGTTTTATTTCCCATACCCTACTTTTTCCTATGTTAAAAGCATGTACACACGGGTCAATATATAACCAACCCACATATATGTGTTAAAACACAAAAAAGAAATAATATCCTTAAATGTAGGTGGAGTTTATGAGTTTTACATGTTACTCACCTACTATAGCCCATGGCCCAACTGTTTCCCAACTGAAAAAAATGAAATTGGAGAAGTATAAATAAACCTCCATGGGAAGGCCTAAAGGGAGAAGACATGAGATATTGATATTGTAGCTGATTAATCCATGATCGAGTTTGAATAAATCCTTATTCCTCCTACACTCCCAAGTTATAGGAAACCTTTGTTTCCTATTTTGAGATGTCCTTCATCCCTCTTATGACATCCTTATGTATCAATGGAGGAAAATTAATGAGGTCGGGATAGGGCGGATACGGAGGACATTTCCACTTGGAGCTGGAGGAAAACTCAGGTTGTAGTTTTCCACATTTCATTTAGCTTACATCAATAAAGAAATGTTGTTTTGTTTCTGATATTTATCGTGTTTATGCATTGATCCATGTTGTGATTTTCTTACAAATCTTATATTAATGTGTGATTTCTCATTTTATTATATGATCTAACACATATATCATTAACATGATTTCTATTACTGTTGTTGTATAATTTTTTCTTGAATAAGTTACAATTTTTAAAGGTATCGGAAGAAGTTGAGGGTTTGGACCCTATGGGATCGATCCCGAACGTAGGAGTTCCAGGTAACAACACTTCTTCCCAGTTCAATATTTTAAGCATTTAGATTATTTGTCTGCACATTTCTTGCCACTGTATGCCCTCCACTATGTTGGGGGTTTCAACCCAAGACACTAGGGTGTTCCCAACCACAACAAAAGGAGACATGCATATTGAATTCTTGTTGCTCACTAGATCAACCCACAATGCATTTACTAGTTTCCTGTCGCAATTCCTTTTGTTCTCTTGCAACTATTTTTTTATAATATTAACGAGGCTCTTATTGGAAGATTTAACCAAGCCATTACCCTGAGGATAATAATTTGTTGAGTGGCCAAGAAAAATATTATACTTATGACAAAAATTCACCATCTTCTTTGATCTAAAAGCAACTGCATTGTCTGTAATGATTTTTTGTGGGCAACCAAACCTCGACAAAATATTAGCTTCCAAAAACTGAATAATCACTCTGTATGTAGCCTGTCTGGTTGGAACTACCTCGATCCCTTTGGTGAAGTATTAAGTGGATGTAAATATCCACTTATGTTGTCCTGAAGAAGAAAGATGGATTTATTCGATAAAATAAACTCCACATTGCTCAGATGGTGACTCAAATACTATGGGTTTTAAGAGAAGCGAGACTAATTTCTTCCTTCATTCAAATATTTGGCATTTCCAATAGCTAGAAACTTGTTTATACACATCAACAAACAATGTTGGCAAATAAAACCCGACTGTCAAGATCTTGTTTGCAGAGGTTTTCCAGAACAAATGTCCACCATAGTCCATTTTATGAAATTCCTCCATAGCCTTTTGAGCTTCATCTTCCAAAAAACAATTTAAAAACATTCCACTAGGATCCTTCCAATATAAAAACTGATCCATAATACAAAACTTGGTTGCTTTTAACTTCAAAAATCTAGCTTTGGTTTTGGTCAAACCTGAGGGGTGCTTGTAAGTGTTGTAATACATACAGTATGTTTGCATACCATGGAGAGACAAAAACGTTTTTGCAACCTGCTGAACTAGCGTCAACTCATCTTCTTCTAACAAGGAAGAAAATAAATTTATCTCCAGAGCATGCAGATTTTATTCTGCCATAATTTTCGCTAGCGCTTGTCCCTTGATCAACTTTGTGGGCTTGATTTCAATATCATATGCAAGTATGGAAGCAATCCACTTTTCACTTCGACCTTTCAGATCATTTTGTATAAGCATGTCTTTCACAATAGCACTTGGCACGTAAGAAACAACATGTGAATGTAAAATATACACCTGAAAGTTTTTCAGAGGCTTCACTAGAGAAAATGCATGTTTTTCGATTATATTGTATTTGAGAGAAACATCCCTGAGTGTTCTTCTGAAAAATTCTATGGGTTTCTACCCACCCTATTGACTCTTTTTCATCAAAACAACTGTAATACTATGCTCTAAGGTGAAAGAAAAGATAACAAAATCATGAATGTAGTCTATACTAATAAGCACAGTGGCACAGGGCAACACATATTTAACTTCATCGAAGGATTTCCTGCTTTCCTCATCCCATTTTACTTTGTTTCCCTTTTCCAACATGTGTATGATTTTCCTCAATAGTTCAACTAGATTAGGAATAAACCTTCTTGGGAAATTTATTCTTCCCATAAAATACTGAATCTCTTTCTTGCTTCTGGGAATATCCATCTTTTGAATGATTGAATTTATGTTTGGATCAATTCTAATACCATCTTTGGAAATAATATGGCCTAGCGATTTCCCTTCTTCCATCCCAAACATATATTTTTTGGGGTTGAGTGAAATTCCATATTTTCTGCAGTTTATAACAACTGCTCTCAAGTGCTGCAAATGCTCCTCATATGGCAAGGAATAAATAGTGATATCATCTAGATATATCACCATGAACTTGATCTTCTCATATACAAAATCTAAGTCCATATCTCGCTGAGAAGTCGCTCCCACGTTAATCAAATCGAAAGTCATTTTAGCATATTTAAAGGTTTCCCAAGGTGTAGTGAATGTAATCTTATCTTGATCTTTTGAATGAGACAAAATCTGGTTAAACCATGAAAATCCATCCAATAATGACATCCATCTTGCACCCACTAGTTTTTGAAGGATATGATCCATCTTAGGAAATAGGTAGTTGTACTTGAGAGGCACCTTGTTCAAATTCCTGAAATCTACACACAATTTGATTTCCCCTGTATTTTTCCTGACTAGAAAAAAGTTAGATAACCATTTAGAAAATCTAAGAGGTACAATGAAACCACCATCAAATAATTTCCTAACCTCTTTTTCGATCAAGGGCAGTAAAATAGGATTTGTTCTCTGCAAATTTTCTTTAAATGACCTCTAATCTTCCTTAATCGGTATTGTGTGTTGGATGATGTCTTTGTCATATACCTTCAAATCCTGATATCCTCACACAAAGACATCAGAAAAATATTTGAACAAGTCCAAATACTTATGTTTAATTTATGGACTCAAATTATTGGATGGCTTGATCATCTTTGGCTAGTCCACTATGCCTATGTTATATTCGTCCACTCCAGCTTCAATATGCATTAATTTTGGTCTCTTGGCTACATCATTCTGGTCAAAAATATCCTCTAATGGTACCAACCCTCTTGGTATAACATTGTATTTTAGATGCAACACCTTCAATTATGTCCCCTATCTATCCAACTCTTCCTTAATTTGAGTTATGAAACTCTTCTTTTCATCTTCCTCTATCTTACAGTCATCTTCAAACCTTAATTTGGAAAATTTATCTTTCATCAGTAGGAAATTTTCCAGCTATTTATCATTCTCAAAAACTTGCTAGTACTTCAAATTATGTAGGACAATAGGCCTATGTTTCACTTCAACCTTATACTTACCTCTAACAGTGCTCGAAATCTCAAAATTAGAGGCCGATGGGGCTAAGACGTTTACAACAACATTTTATTTTCTAGGAACAACTGAAAAACTATACTCAGAAAAAAATTTCATTCAATCTATAACAACATTTTGGCAAGCACAAATATGAGGATGTTTTGTATGGTACTCACCTCTAACTTTCCTGATGACCAACTCTAAATCACCATAGATAACTATGCTTTTCGCTCCTAATTTCTTCAAGACTTGCAAACCCAAATATAGTGCTTCATACTCCGCCACATTGTTGTTACAAGAAAAGACCATCTTGTACGAATAGAGCTTGGTATTTTTGAATATTAGTTTGACTATCCATACAGCTGCACCAACACCTTCTCTACTCACTTCCCCATCAAAATTCATGGTCCAAAGGTGTTGTTTTGTTTCTTCTTCTTCACATATTTTAACCATCAAATTTTTAGCTTCTTCATGAACTGTTTTTCTTTTCTGTTCTTCAATTTGCTTGCTGGTCTATTCTGCATTTCTTCCTCTTTTATTTCTATTAACAAAAATGTATTTTTTTTCCTCTTCATTGAAACAATTAAAATTAAATAACACAAAATATATAAATCGTAATGAACAATATATACCAGATGGTTTATAGGCTTCTCCTTACTGTTGATCATATATTACATGAGTGGTTCTTTGTACAACCACCTTGTATGACCACCAAAGACTGAGATGGTGGTGTAAGACATATCAGTTTGCATTGCATCTTGTAGCACTTCCATCCATGATCTCAAAAGAGGCATGAAAAATTCAGGAGGTGTGTCTGCTACAAGGATGTCCATCACCATACTTTTGGAAGTAATCTAAGTTAATGAGATTGCTAAATCCTTGATCAATCCTAGGAACTTCACTTTGTTAGAATCAAAAGGGTACAAGTCCTTGTAAGGTCTGGTGATGTCAAGCCCCAACCTCTCCATAATCACCTTTGCCATCAAATTGCGTGAAGCCCAAAAATCTATTATAACATTGTGCAATATTTGATCATGCACATTCACACTAATATAAAAAGGAGGCACATGCCCATCCTGCCCTTTGTCATAAATATTTGGCCCAAAAATGATAGTTGGATGGTCATCATCTATGTTGATAGTATCATAAGCTTTGTAAATTCTCAGTTCCTTTCAAATTTGAGTTTTGAGTTGATCATTTCTCAGTAATTCACCAAGGGGAATGGAGATTTTAAATTTTGCAAACTCAGTCTAAAAATTAAAATGATTTGGTGTTCTATCTACCTCCTTAGGGACATAATCCCTCTTATCTACAATATCCTTTCAAAGATCCTCTTTCCTCTATGAAATTGTGATCAAAGGCCCTTTCTTTTGGAAACTGCTACTTGGAACATCTTTCTTTACACCATTGGCTACTACATCTTTCTTTCCTATAATGTTTCCCACATTTCTACTCCTCGCATTGTACTATCTTTGGACCTATATGATGGCATTTTATACCCTTTTCTGTATTCTTCAGTTTCACCTATCATCATGTCATTTTTGGACTTAGCAAGCAACAATTCTTCCTCTTCTGTCATAAAATTTTTAAATTACTCTTGTTCTTGATCCTCCTTGGTCAAATACATGGTTTGCTTCCTACAAACAAAGAAAATAGCTTGCTCCTCTAGTGATTTCCCATCTTCTTCATCTTGTCCTTGGGCATAGTTCTGATGAAAAGGTTGTTTGCTTGTTGTTGTGATTTCTATGGACCTTTCTACTCCCTTTAATTGATTTTCATTTGTTGTTGTCTTCAAAAATTAGGATTCTAGATCTGAGGACTAGCCTGAGGCTCTCTATGGTAGCTCGATTACTTAATGTTATCTTCTCCATCATCTTATTCATTGTTTTGACCAAGGTGTCACGTTTTACATCAGAGGAAGTGTAAGGATCTTCTTTTATATTTACCTTTCTTTCTGACTTCATTTTGGGCTTCCTCGCCAATAAATTGGCCTCTACATTGACTGCATTGTTTTGCATGTCTCTAGTGCCATTGGATTTCTCTCCTTGAGTTGGTATGCCATCTCAGGATCAAAACCATTAGGATGGAGGAAAGCCAGTCTAGGAGGAGGCTTTATGTTTGCAGGTATGGAATTGTACACCTTGTTGAAATGTGTTGGGAAATCCTAGATTGTTTCACCACAATGCCTTTTCAAATTATCATACTCAGCAAGGATTTGTAATATATTCTTCTCCTCACTACATCTAGTAATGAAGGCATTCTCCATTTCTTGATATTTGGAAAATTTTCCAACATAGACTGTTCAGAACCACTTCGTAACCGCAAGAGAGAAACTTTGGGAAAATAATCTTATTTTAACATATTCATCATCTACTTCCTCCAGGTCCACAAAATCATTCACCTTATCCACATGTTGTTGAGAAGTAATCTCCCCTATACCATCATGTTGGGGAAGCCTTTGGCCATGGTTCTAAGGTAGATCATGCAACTGAGCAGGTAGAACCAGAGGTGCATATCTTATTGTAATAGCTAATACTTTGGTAGTTGAGGAGCTTGCTGATGATGTAAATGAAACATACGATGGTGGAATAGTTTGGTGGATGGATGTTGAGGCAAGTGATGTAGGAACAAAAAGGTATGTAAAAAATTATCTGAAACTTAGGTTCATAGGAGTTGCAAATGTAACAGGAGCTACAACATGTGAATGCATTTTATTTTGAAAAGGAACTGCTTTCTTAGAAATTTGTTGTACTCTATTGACTAGAACTCTGAGTTTATTGAACTGCTGCAATATATTTATGTTAAACTCTAATTCCAAAAGTGGGATGTGAGGACTGATAATGGATTGATCCACCACAGTCTTAGAAATAGAAGACTCAAATCTAGTTCTAGATAGAGGAGGTTCAAAATAAATATGTGATTTATCACTAGGCTTGAAATTTCTGGCAAAGAAATAGATCTCTAAAAAGGGATATTACTTCCTTGACTCTCCACAAATGTTCTTTTCTTCCTCAGCAATCTTCAGTATCATTGACAATCATAGGAGGATTTGGATGATTATTTTTGCCTAGTATACCTCTTAGAAGCCATATTTTTTTGCACAGGTATGTAGGCAGCCAATTTCAACACAAATTTTGGTGATCTTCAAGGTTTCATCCTATGGATACCTAACAACATGTAACCTATATGACTAGGATGAAACTCTCAAAGCAAGGTATCTTCCCAGGGAAAATTTCACTTTCATTGCCCAACAATGACGCCACTCTCTTACCACTCCATAAATCCATTTAGGCCAAGGTAAAGGATTCCAAGGGTAACCAAAAACCAATTGTAAGCTATAATCTAGCCCTTGTAGCTTTAGAGAGGACTCTCTCTATAGGATTTTCAGCCAATTAATTGGCTGAATATTTCAGATTTTAGGCTGGTTTTTAAGAACATAAAGAAAATGATTTATTTTCATGATTTGGTGGCTGGTGTGAGGAAATTCCATTATACTTGGGTGTCACTTTGGGTAAATTTTGCAGTGAATAGGTAAAGTGATGAAAGTTTATTGTAACAGGAGTAAGATAGGTAGTCCTTATGATGTTTTTTAACATATTCATTGTTTGAGGGTGAGCAGAAAAATAATGGAAAAATTACACTCAAAGCATCTAACTAAAGGATTAATTTTGCATGTCACTTCAAATGAAAAACATTTATTATTTATAAAACTAAAATAGATTGTTGTAATAGTGAATTTTGAGATGATACTTTGTTTGTCTAAACAAGAAGATATGTAATCATGGTATAATAGTTTCAGAAATAAAACTTATAGCATATAGAAACACATCATCATAATGACTAACACAAGAATTCCTACAAAAAGTCCCTTTGGCCTTCTTTTATTCACTGAAAATACTTCAAAAATATAGAATACAAGTATTTTTGTTTCACAGACAGACCAACCAACCCCTTCTACAATGCCTTTCATGATCTTAAATAGAATTACATCATAAAATATCCGATGAACATATTCAATGTATGAGCTATCAATTTAGAATAGACTTACCCACAAAAATAGAAACTTAATTTTTTTCATCAAAAAATAGACACAACAATAAAAATAGAGCTTTAGGATAATATCAAACTCTTTGCCATCATGCCCAAAATCCCGCTAAAAATGGCTAAAAATCCTCTGGATGCCTTGGTTTATTCATATTCTCTTTATTGGCTTCCTTCACACTTATCATGTTTCTCTGCTTGATCTTATCAGGTCCACTACCTTTGGGATGAAAAGAGAAGAATCAACGGCCCCTTTGTACTATGCTACAATTGTGTGACACTCCTTTTTGGCATGATTTAATATATTCATGCATTTCTTAACTTTGAAACCATGGGCAATGTACTATACCTAGGGGGAATAGTATGGGGTATAGAGGAAGGTACCCAAGGGAATAATTTAATAATGGGATGGGCCATAGTTAATAAGTAAAGTGGTTAACCCACATCATGTAACAGATCACATGTAGTTAGCAATAATGTGATAAGCCCATGGTATTAGATGTATGGTATTGAGGGAACCATGGTAATGACCCATGGTATTATATGTATGAGACCTATATAGAGGCTAGAGACTCCCCATGGAGAGATGTCAAGGATTATTGTATTAAAAAGCATATGGCTTGTGGAGTGTTCTCCTTCCTTAAGGAGTGAATGTATGGTGTTACCCTACCTTAAGGGTTTTGATCAATAAAGAGAAGCATTTTCATGTTATATTATTGGATCAATGTTATTATTTCTGGGTATATTTTCTTTATCATATATTTGCAGGTCAGATGTATTACAGTTGACACTATAAGCTTGATAGATCGAAGTTCTCTGTTATATCGAAATATTTTACTGAATGCTATATTTGAATTACGCAGGATATATATTTTTCAATATACCTATCCCCTGGAGCTTATTCGGGAACACATGATCAAGGCCTGGGGACTCAGGGCCAAAACCTTTTTAGGGCCTAAACCATTTGTTGGGATAGTGACCGATTCCTTGAAATATTGCTACATTATAAAAGTTCCTCATGTGTAATACATGAGACCACAACACATATGTGCATGGGCCCTTTGAGTTATCAAGACTTGGAGATCAATGATTTCATAACATTGCACTTAGTTTCACCTCTCAAAACTTATGATCTACGATGAGTAACACGTGCTGGTCCATGAGGAGAGGGCATAGGGAGGGCCTGCGCCAAGGTTTTGGAGCATATGATCCTTTATTAGCCCTTTTATAACTTATAAAAACCATTATTAACCTTTTTCCCAGCCCTTTAACTTTAAACACAATAAACGTAAATTCATGTTTTCCGCCTGCCTCGCACCACTTGTCCACATTGGTTTGGGTCCATGATATTAGGTGTTTCCTTGATATGGTCCTTTACAAAATACCGATATGATACTATTGTGATCACCCTTAGTTCTCAGCCCCACACCTTTTCTTCTTTGTGACCATGGGCCATACCCCACATTAGAGCCCCTCAATCAAAGATTTTAAATCAAAAGTTTTGCTTTGATGCAACAACATGCCTCAACATGTGGATGTTGATCTCCAATTCGAAGTCATCCTTTTCCATGTGTCACCTCGTGAGTGCTGACACATGTCACCCTTTTTGGCCTATTATGACCCCTGAAAATGTCGAATCTTCCTGTCACGTTTCCATGGTACAACCACGTCATGATGACATCAGCTACCATGTGGCATATTAGAACCAATCATTGTTCACCACGCGTCCCTCTAGAGGAGAGAAAAAAGGACCGAACCTACTCTATTTTTCACTAAAATCCTTTTTAATCCATCTTCGGCCTTTCCCAATGCTTTAACACTAAAGGCACAATCTCGGCTTTAACACGATCGATGTTTGCCGATGGAACCATTTTAAAGTTGTCATCCTAGTCTGCTTCGATGATTCACCGATATATCTATTTGTTGATGTGCCTGATCGGGGATCACAGTAGTGCTTTGGAACCTTTAATTGTCAATATGTGATGTCAGCAATCACTGATCGTAGACCCACTCTAACCTCTACTACTACTCTCTCCAAATCTCTTATATGAGAGATCTGAGATTTTACACTTAGTCCTTTTCTCCTTTCTCTCGAGCCTTTGAAGAAGAATTTTCATTTTTCCATCACTTTTGATGCCTGAATCCATTTGAAGAGATATTTAGCTCATTGGAAATATGATTCATATCTCTTCTTATTGATTTCACCTACAAATTCATTTTACAGACCCTTGACAAGAAAATAGTCTTCCCAACTTTAGATTGGTTTGGTCAATGAACTTTTAACATGAAAACCTTTTAGGCGATGGTACCTAGTCATTCATAGGCTAAACTAACTAAAATGAATAGTAAGAGGCCAAAACCATGGATTCCTATTATGGGACCCTAACATGTTTCAAAATACATAAGTAAATATTTATCTGAATCATCCTCCGAAGAGTTTTCTTTGTCTGAATCTAGTGCTCAACTATCCTCTTTGGAGTAGAATCCATTTTTCTTATAGAATTTTTTCTTCTGATGTTTTTGAGATTTGTTTCCAAATTTTTTATCATCTTCCTTTTCAACCTTTTCGTTGTAAGAGCATTTGGATGAAAAATTTCCAACTCTTCCACAGTCAAACCATTTAAAGGGAAAATTCCCTTTATATTTTTCCGAGCCACACTTCAGTTTCCTGTCTAATTGAGCCAACTCTTGATCAAATTCATAGCTGGAGCAGTCTTGGTGATCTTTGCGCTCCTTGGCATTTTTGGATACTTTGAATGCTGCTTCCTTAGGTTCATAGTTATCTCTTCCTACTCTCTTCTCATAGGCTGTGAGAGTACCATCAAGCTGGTCCATCTTGAGATCCTTTAAATTAACAATTTCTTCAATAGCTAAAACTTTCGAATTAAGTATCACGGTCAAAGATATTAAGATTTTATGAACAATGATCTCTTCCTTGACCTCTTCACCTGGTCCTTTAATCATATTGGTTACTTCATCAACTCAGAGAAAGTATTTTTCTACGCTTTCATTTTCACTCATTCTCAATCTCTCAAACCTCATTCTAAAGGTTTGAAGTTTCACCTGCTTGGCTTTTTCATCTCCTTTATGACTCTAATTTAGCTTTACCCATGCATCCTTGGCAGACTTACTTTGAAAATCCTTTACAAGTTTTAATTGACTAATACCAAAGAGAATGACATTCTTGGCTTTAGCATTATTTCCATACAATTTTCTACCATCTACATCAATGGGAGGAATATCAGGGACATTGTAGTCTACTAGCATTGAAGTCCAAACATCTACTCCTAGGGACATAAGATAAACTTCCATCCTTACATTCCAAAAGGAATAGTTTGTCCCATTAAAGAAAAGTATCATGCTTGAGTAAGCCTCTTGAATTTCTTTCCTAGACATAATTCCTTATATATCTACCTTCCAATGGTTAGACTGTTCCTGAAGGAACCCTGTTCTGATACCAGGTTGTTGGAATAAGGAATTACTAGGGAGGTGAATTAATAGTAGTGATATTCCTAAATCTTTTTTCCAATGTGATTTTAGTCCTTTTTATTTTATACTACTTATGAGAGCATTCGTTCATAAATAAAGTGAGAAGAAATTTTAAGCATTCTTATATTCATACAACCAATCAAAGGAGAAACACACACATTTTGACGCTAGTGTTTTTCATGTGGAAACCTAGAAGGAAAAAAACACCAAATTGTTGTTTTTTTATGATGTAAATTAAGCACTTACATAATTACATCAGTTTTTTTATGAGCACCCACTCACAAGAGGCACAAACCCCCTTAGGTTAGCAAGAACTGAATTTCCAGGAGGCACCATCCTCTTCTAAATGTAGGCTATAACCTACTCCTGCCACTATAATACTATTTCATAAAATTTTCAAACTGAAAACAAAGGCATATACAATTATAAAAAAATACCAATATGGTTGGTTGTGAAAATAACTTCTGCTCTCGGTCCACTATTATTCCATATACTCCCTTGGTCTCATACAACAACACTCTATCCTTTGCTCAGAACAACCACATATCCTCAACACTTTCCCTTCTCTCACACAAGTTATCTGCTACAAGCCTCTTAGTGTTGTTCTTCCTCTTGTTTCGCAGCACACTCGCTGCTCTTGCTACTCAAAAATTCAACTATACATATTTTCCCCAATTTGTTCAATGGAAATTGATGGTTTTGACCATTTGATGCACACTCCACATTGTTGTCTCCGTTGATTGTTTCCACACTTCACGAGTGTACCTTGTATGTCTCTTCCTGTTTTTCTTTCCTCTGATGGATGAACTTTGTTATCACATTAAACATAACAATGGGTTTTTTATTTCTTCATTGACTCATTGTCTAAACCTCCATACTGAGAATTTGATCTTCAGTCAACCTACACATTCTACCATGACTTCCCATGCTTATTCATTCCTCCATGGAGCTTTAAATTTCTTAGGAATGGCAGCTTTGTTCCTTATTTAAATCTACAAGACATGCACGGGAAGTAGATGATTGCTTTCTTCATTTCCTTAGTTGTTCTCTATGGTCATTGTCCCCATTTCCTTGTCTCATGCTTTCTGTAGATCCCACTGATTCCATAAACAAACTCTATTTATTTTCATTTAATCTCTAGCTACCAACCCGTTAATTTATTTAATTCCATGTACTGTTATATTGGAGCCACAACATATTGTAACTCATACAAAATAAATGATACGATATCACATAGTTTTGATACCTTTAGCCCCTTGGTGCATAGCTCCTTGAGTGTTTTCTTTCTCATAAGACCGTGCTTGTGACTATTGGTTTAACATACCACTATAGTGTTATATCAGAATCCCTATAGATCGTAACTTTTGCAAAGTCCCAATTCCATTTTATCTCCCTCTTCTTAGCCCTTAAATCCTTTGGTCTCCATGCGACCATATTCTAGACAATATCAGAGCCACTTTTATCATAACATTTTCAAGTTCCATTTGCATAGGAGTTATGAGGTCCTCATCCTCCGATATGCTGACCTTTGAGGTGATGTCATTCTTTCCTCATATCTCCACATGGTGCCTCCTAAGTGGTGACATGTGTCAGTGTGATTTTCCCTATGCCACTAAAAATGCCAAAACAAACTGCGACCCGTCCATTGTACTTCCACGTGATGCTAACCTCAGTTGCCACTTCAGCTCTTAAGGACCAATCACCTGCTCCCATGTGTCCTCTCCTAGGAGAGAGAAGGGGTCCTTTAAAGCCTTGGTTTTGCAATGGAAACCTTTTTTAATCCTGTTATGCATCCCTCGACGCTTTTAACAATATAGAAAACTCGATATATCGTGACTTATCAAAATTCAAATATTAAGAAGATTCAATGTTCTGATGGCTTCAACCTTCCAATATTATGATATCCCTCTACTCCGAGGTTACGATATCGGGTCTTAATGTGCTTCGACCTCTGATGTTCTGATGGCCATATGCTCCATGGTTTTGATCTCCAATAAAGCCTGCTCTGATGTTTCAATCTACTCCAAGGTTTTGATATTATCCAAACTCTGATATAGTTTGCTTTGATCTGCTGATGATATTTCGACTTTCTTAGGAATTGACGACCTTGACTTCGACTGACCATCACTATTGATCTAGGAGGCCATCTTCATACTTCTAGACATTGTTGGAAAGCTGTTTCAGATCACTCTACGCTAGACAGGGTCTGATATAATATTTGAGCCCATCTACTACCTATAAAATGGCTGCAAACTCTCTTCCATCATTTTGTCCTTGACTCTTCTTCTTTCCGCAGGAATCATGAACTCCCAACCACCATAGTCATCATTTTATGGCTTCTCTAGTAAGCTTGCTACTATGATGATTCTCTACAGAGAAATGTAGCAACCATGGGATTCCTCCTTAACTCCCAATCATGATACTAAGCCTACTAATGCGATGATTCTCTACCAGAAGCCTGCAACTACCATATGATTCCTCTTAACCCTGGAATCCAAATCACCATGCTAATCTAGTTGACATTAATGCCAACACACTCACATTCCACTAGCCATCCTAACAATGCCAACTATCTAACAATTGGTCATTCCTAGATTTAGGAGGATGCACCTAGAAAATTAGGATGATAGAAGTTAGGAAAATTCCTCCATTATTGAATCCAAGTTAACTCATAACATCTTAGGTCAAACTAATAATCTTAGGAGGTAAAATTCTAGAAACTTTGGGCTCCATGGTTCCGTGAAAGAAGACATCTTGTGTAGTTTTAGGGACGAGTGACATGATGTATACTAGCAAGGGGCGATGGCATACAAGATGATAGAAGTCTTAGAGTGACGAGCTGTTTAGCTAAGCATGAATAAGGGATGAATTCAAGCCATTAACTAAGCTAAGTTCCGTGAAAGTTCCTCTCACTATAGTAAAGTGGAAATTAAGGTTATAACAACTCCGATGACGAAGAAAATTATTTTTGCTTCAATAATAAGTAATAAAATGAAACAACCAACATCAAAAGGCACCAAAACACATAAGTCATAGAATTAATTACTTATGAATTAATGTCACTTTGACTTAAGTCTTAATGGTATGCTAAACCAAAGCACCTAATAATTGCTTAAATTTTTGGAATTCCTCATCTTAAAAGTATGAGGTGAGGAAGCTAGATAATACTTAGAGGAATGATCTTTGATAATAACAATAATTAATTAAAGTGTACTTAATGACAAGTGTACAATAGTGACATTTCTCATGACATAGAGACAATGCAGTGCATACAAGTGTATGGAAGGTGATTGACTCTACATAAATCTATTTGGTTGACTTAATAAATATGATTTGGTAGGTAATAATGTGTAATGTATGGTTTATTTAGAGATAAGCCAATTCACCCCCCTTTGACATTTCCATGAATAGCAAATGAATAACAAATGGAAAAACAAGTGAAATGCTATCCTATTTACTATAATGTGAATATCCTTGTCTATCTGCAAACACATAGATACATAATTGGAACTGATTGATATTGAATTCTGTTTGATAGCGAAAGATTATGAAGATGTCTTTATTAAAAGGAATTAGGTTATGAAGACCTCATTATTAAAAGGAATTTTATGGACTGACCAAGCATTTTGGCGATATTTTTTCCACCAAAAGTTGATTCCACTTCAGAAATGACGTGTGATACCAAATTAGGTGATACCAAATTAGTACACATTATAAAGTGCAGCGAGGCATCCACTTCACTTTTGAGTGAGATGATGGTTTACTCCGTCATAATGATTGGTTTCACAGTTTATATAAAATTTCAACCACGGCATTACCCACAAAATTACAACATTATCACTCAAACTTACAAGTTCACTACAAGTTATACTTAATATGAACGATTATGTGATACGTAATATAAATTTTGGTGTAATATTCTACCTCCCCATAAAGTGAAATATGGTATCATTTCTTGGTGGGACGATGGAAAGGGATTGGAAGATGGACTGGAAAATAGTTCGATGTTGGAATTGGATAATAATTTTATTTGGGGATTATAAATTTAAATTTAGTGTACTCTGATTAAAAATTTGGAGGAAAATAAGTATGGTGATAGGTATGTTTATTTCGAATATTTATAATTATTAGGTAGATGATAAAGATTTAATTTCAATAGAATATTTTTAATATTAATCAAAATAGAGAATTGATATATATCTGAAAGATAATTATAAGCTTTTTGAAATAATTATAGTGATAGGTATGTTTATTTGGAATAGAATTTATTATCTATAATTATTAGGTAGATGATAAAGATTTAATTTTAATAGAATATTTTTAATATTAAACAAAATAGAGAATTGACATATATCTGAAAGATAATTATAAGCTTTTTGCTTTTCAATTTAATAAAAGAAATATGAAACTTGTATTAATATTACTTTACAATATTTTTATTATAATTTTTTTTAAATGCATATAATTTTAAATCATATATTAATTTTTATAAATATAATAAAATTAATTTCATAGTATTTTGCATTTTAAGATAATGTGGAATATATTATGATGTAAGTTTCTTGATATCTACCCTAAACTGATGGCCATTTATATTTATTAACTTCACATATATATATATATTAAATTAATACGTATAATGCAAATGTTCAATCAAATTTATAAAGTTCTGAATATATTTATAAATTCTATCAACTCATTAAAACACTAAAGTGAAACCTGATATTTCTTTTATTATATTTGAAATGATTCAAAATCATTATGTATTTAAACAATATTTTAAAGTATTTCTCTTCTTGGCGACTTATAAAATGTTTGCAGAGCAAATCCCAGGTTAGGACCCTCAATCATACCACATGTTATGGGAGCCCAGATTAAGATTCTTAATGATAATCTCTCGCTAGTTGCCCAATTTCCACTCAGAGAAAATGACAGTGTGTGAAGACCAAGTAGAAAACTCCATCTTATCAGTAGGGTAACGGACAAAAACGGTCCAGTGCTCTGATAGTCACTCATCGGCCGGTACTTGCAGCACTTTCTTTATCATACGTTTTGGTCGTTCTGAGTTGCTGCGCTTTGCGTCGATGCGCACAAATTTGCTGGACTCAACAGAAATGGCACATTCGTTGAAGCCACAACGTCATTTCAAGCGTGCCTCTCTGACCCGGAATTTCAAATAGTTGCAATGTAATCATGAAATCCACTATAAGCGTATACAAATCCAACCTCGGAAGGCTGGCAAACATTCTCCTTCTCATTTGACTATTACTCAAATCTGTCCAACCAATCCTCCTTATCTAGAACAATTAGCCTTGAGTAAACGGGTCCCTCAACTAGAATTTGATATTTTAGGAGAATTGCAATTTTTTTTTTGTAAAAATCCCCCTGCTTTAGGCCATGAAATATGTACCAATTTACGGTAAAACTATAAGAGAATATTGTTCTAAGAGACATAGGAAGAAAAAAGAGGCCTGCTTACAATTCACGTTATGGGGAGGTTATCTGACATTATGATGGGAAAGGCTATGCCTGTAAAATATGGGATCCTAGGAACCAAATCCTAACAGTTCATATTAATGGGGTAGATATTCTAAATGTGCTGGTAGACTTGGGCACTGCAATTAATGTAATCACTTCTAAAACCATGCTTACACTAGGATTGCATACAGTCTTAGAATTAGCCGCCAGATCTACAATCAGACCAATAGGGAAATTGGAAGACATAAAAATTTCGGTGGATTCTTGGCGCTATTCCGTTGACCTCCTAGTCTTACATACACAGTCCATAGCTGGTGGTCATCCCCTTACTCTAGGATAGTCGTGGCTTGGAACCGCTGATGCCTATATTGGATGTTAATCAAGGAACATGATAATTTATAATGGGGAAAATACGAAAAATCTTATTCTCTATTCCCCTGCTAAACCAAGCTCATGAAAAAAGCCAAAGAAGAACTCTTTGTCTTTGGATGGGATTGAAATTGAATAGCAAGAACTCCAACCAGTGTTGACCATGGGGCAAGTGTTGGGAACGGGTTCCCCCAAGAGCAGTTTTGTGGCTAAAAGCCCACTTTTTGGGAAGATTTTGTAATAACGCTGTAAAGTCTCCATTTTTTGTGGTTGTGGAGTGCGAAGGTGTCAAGATTCAGAAAGGGTTGTCTGCCCTTATTTTTTAAAGAGTCAAGTTGGTTGTAAAAAGGAACTAAGTAAGTAAGCTCTAGGCAGTTGGAGAACAATTAAGCTGGGGAAGTTTTTTATAGTAATTTCTAAGTATTCTAGGGTCTTAGTGTAGGTAGAGGCTCTGGTAGCTAAGTGCATAGAGGCCTAGGGTGGAAGTCCACAGCTAAGTGCGCAAACCCCTGCAGCTATGTGTGCAGGGTGGATAAAGTCTATATTAAACTAGAAGATATCAATAAAGAGAAGTATTCTACTGTTACTATGTGTTTAGTCTATATTAATGCATTTGATTATATTGTGATCTGGGTTTATTTTACAATGCGTATTTGATGTGCAAATGTATGTGATTATATCTGTTAAATGAACACAAGTAAGAATATCAATTTATAGGACGCTAACTATAACTGATTGGTAGAATAAGTAAGACACTTAAGGTAACTTGGCAACCTATACAATACATTGTCATAACATTGTGAAAGTACCTGAACTACTGGTTAGGGCTGAGAGAAAGTCAATCATACACCTTTGCGGAGGTATTGAAGGGTGGAATAGAGGGTAGATTGATAAGCCCTAAGGCTTAACGACCTATGAGAAGGCAGGAACATGGGGTATAAACCGACTTCACGACCATCTTAGAGTGTAGAAACTTGGTTCCAACATCCCCCCATACTACTTTAGGTGAGACTTCAGTCCGTGTTTCACGGGCTGATGCCAAAAGGGACAGTAGTGTAGGGATTTGTTTGGCTAACTAACATTGAATCTAGGTGAGGGCCCACAAAGCCAACAAATGGTTCCGTTGCCAGGACTGGAATCTACATGATAGATGGGTGATGTCATATTAGTGGAATCCACCTAAGAAAGATATCGAAGACTGGTTGGATAGGAAGATCCATGAATTCATGATGCAAGAGAAAGGAAATCCGCGAATGGCAAAGGAATAGTGGCTAGACAAATACCTGTATACATAAATCCACGAGATCTTTTTATGTTCCTTTCCAATTGACTTATATGAGTGGATCACGAAGCTAACAGATAACCAAGGAAGGTGGAGGCTTGACAGTCCTATTGTCTAGATCATGAAGTTAGTACAAAGAGTGGAAGCTACTAAGGATAAGATCACCCACGCTATCGATCATTGGCTCGATCGTGTCATAAGAGGGTTTGTGACAAAATTAGCAGTTGATACTTCAGTCAGTTACAACGAGGTAGAGCGATGCTTTTTCAAATGTCCGCAAGGTAAGTACTTGAAGTCTTTAAATACTTGGATTAAGATGTTATTCTACAAAAAATGGGTTATGCAACTACCTTGATGTTGAAAGCTATGCTAAGTGGAAAGACTTATAGGAATGAAGGAAGCAAGGGTCTTGAATATAGCCCATTGAATTCACCTCCTTTGAGTGATGAAGAGGGAGTAACATAGGCTTCTCTGTGAAGTGCAGTTCAATTGATAAAACAAGGGTTCCTGCAACTACCACCTCCACCTTTACCACCATCACCTGTGACCTCACCCACACCACCAGCACCTCCACCATAGTTCAACATGGTGAATTTAGTGAAGCTGTCATTATTTAAGGGCTTGGGAAATGAGGACTCAAACTAGTTCTGGTTCGTCGTAAAAGCTATATGGGAAGCTTAGGGTGTTAGACACGATCACATGAAGAAAGTGACATTGGTTAGTGCTTTCCAGGATCGTGAACTTGGTACATCAAGTACTCTAACGATAACCCGAACACTGGGTTGGAACCACGCTGAATAAAGAGTTCAGTAGGCCTAAATTCGACGTGCAATCGATTGTGGGGTTTAAGGAAATTGTGATCAAACTAGGTGAGACACCTTGGGAGTTGGATCAGAGATTGAAGTGTAAAATCCACAAAGCTAATAATTAACTTAACAGATGGACAACACCACGAGTGGTTCGTGGGCTCGCTCCTACCTCACTTAAGGGTTACACTATCCCAACAGAAGATTATGAATTAGGCAGAGGCCTTTGAGATTGCAGCAAGACTGCATGAAACACTGATGCAAGATTTGAATCTAGGGGTTCAAAAAATCCATGTGTAGTTGTAAAATATTTGCCTTGAAATGAAAAGTTTGAAGCAAGACAAAATAGTTCAGCTAAAGGTGCACGAAGAGATATGGTGCTTGAAATGTAAAGGTTAGGGGCATGAGAAAGACCACTGCCTGGTCTTTGCGAACTATATTGCAGGGGGAGGACTGATGCCTTTGAGGTCGAAATCCCAAGCATCATCAAGCACGGGGCTTGCATTGTGGTGTGCTATATGTCAGGTAGTAGGGAAAAATATGACTGATAATTGTCATTTTTAGCAGAAGTTTGTACAAACACCACAATAATTATTATGTAACTTCTGCAGGTTGGAAGGGCATGATGAGCGCAAATACCGAAGTTATCAATTGATGATGGAAAAAACACCCGCCTATAGAGTTCAGGTAGAAATGCGGCCTCTTGACTTGGGCGCTAGGATGGCCTAGACAGGCTTTTAGGGGCGCAGACGAGGCCGAGATGGAGGAGGACCTGCCAGAGGTCAGGGACAGATGATTTGTTACAATTGTAGAGGACCAAGACACTATGCTCACAAATGCACTAACCCAACGCGTCCGTCATGCAAATATTGTATGTAGTTTGATCATGAAATGGAGGACTATCCTACACTGATAGAAAGGATATGTGACAAAGGGGTGCTACCACCATGGCTGACTCAGAACCTACAGATATTGATGGTTGAGCCTCATGAAGAGAATCCAAATGTGAATATCGTGCTCCAAAGTGGAATTACAACAAGTGATGATAAGGGAAAACAACTTGAAGACAACACAAGGGTTCACAAAGCTCCACAGAAGGAGGCTGAATTTGATTTGGAGCACGCACACAAAATGTTCATGGAAGCAAAGAAGAGCTTCATTGAGGCCTCTACCTTAGGGATCTTGGATAAACCTATTTAGGAGATGGATCCTTCTATGCTTACGATCTTGTTAGAGATCTGCATGAAGATGTTGCGTGATAGAAAGGCTGTGAACGGGTTATGGGAACTTATAAATAGATGTGCCGAAAACATTCTAGGTGAACGATGCGTGGTACAGAAGATTGATAAGCCTAAGGCAAGAACAAGATGAGAAATGAGACTCACTGCGTAGATAGGAGAATATGAAATGGATCAAGTTATTCTGGATCTGGGGTTAGATGCAAATGTTTTTCCAAAGCAGACTTGGGAGCAGATAGGGAGACCCGTGCTACCGTGCTCTCCGATTTAGTTATGGATGGTAAATTAGCATAAGATCATCCCCATGGGATGGCTGTAAGGTGTAACTATAGATATTGAATATGTGAGCGCATTGGATGATTTTTAAGTAATAGAAATTGTGGATGATAGCAACCCCTACCTCGCGCTCCTTGGAACTAATTGGATTATTGACATGAATGGGGTAATCAACCTAAAGAAGCAAAAAATTATATTTGAAAATAAATTTCTTCACATAATACTAACCCTAGATCCTACTGAAGGATCGCAATATACTGAACTAGTCTGCGATTACAAAAGCGATGACGATTTGGATTGCATATATAAGATAACACCACGAGACCAATATTGGGTGAATGCAATAGTGGATGGATGAATTACATGGGATCGCGAGAGTTCCAACAACTCAGACTTGGATGAAGAATTAGAGCGCTAGAAGAATCGGCTACATGAAGTAACCATGTTGAGTTGTAACATGATGACCCGGTCACTACACTGTGTGTCATCAGAGGTAAGAAATTTTCCTAGATATGATGGCTTGAATGATATGGTTGTGTTTTTTGATGCATTTGAGAGTTAGGTACCAGAGAAGCAATGCTTCCAGGATTTGGACTAGCCACTATGTGCTATGCTTATGAGATGGTGGGGTACGCACAAGGATAGTTTTGATGATTGCCATGAGTGTAGGAGGATGATGATAACACACTTTGGGAAACCAAAGGTACAAGTGACAAAAAACTATGATGGGAAGGATGTTACGCGTGCTCACTTGGCCAAATGGGCTAAGGCCTATAGAGCGAAGCCCCAACCTGAATGGGTTCACTTGTTCTGTCACACCCTGGACGTCATCCCGATGAACTGGTACTTGGAAACAGATCTCCACCATGGCACAGGCGAATGAGATATTCTGTACAAAGGGTTCATAATGGCATTCAGCTTTGAAGACGGGTTTGACTATATTGATGAAGTGCAACAAGAGGTTAAAGCAGCGATATTTAGGATACCGCAGGATCCTTTTGATCTGATTCAACTTGATTGGACAACTCAGCTGAGCCTCGCATTGGAATGCTACATGGAAAATTTTAGGGGCCAATTTTTGCACTTTGGCAAATTAACAGGTTTTAAATTATTAGTGGGCGAATATTTTGTATCATAGCACAGTTTTACAAATCACCTGAAATTTATTTTATAAAAAAATTAGGTATGGAAATTAGGCCACCTTATTTTAAGGGAGAGGGTAAGAAAGGTAAATTTAGCCCTTCAAATTAAGAGTTACAACCTTCGATTCCCCCTAATTGTCAAGAATAGGTTTTATTTAAGTGAATCTCATGGGCCAAATACCATATTTATAAAAGAGGTATGGTAAATTAATAAAAATATAAATAAATGAGAGGTATGGTACATAAATAAAAAAAAATTATGTTTACTCCACAAGTCACCTTTATACATGCAAGGGTGTAAACAAATAAAAATATAAATAAACTAGAGGTATGGTAAATAAATAGAACCTCTTTTAATATTTAGTCCATAACCCTCTTTCTATTTATGAAGGCTCAAAAAAGAGGTTTTATTTAAGTGAATCCTATGGGCCAAATACCATATTTGTAAGAGAGGTATGGTAAATTAATAAAAATATATATGAACGAGAGGTATGATAAATAAATAAAACATTTTTTTGTGTTTACTCCATAAGTCACCTTATATTTAAGGACACTCAAAAAATGCGTTATATTTAGGTGAAACCTATTGGAAAAATACTATGGGCCAAATACCATGTGCTAGATTATTATTAATACCATGCATAAAAGCATTATCAACCATAATATGAGTATTAATAAAAATAAAAATGGCACATGGTATTGACCCATGGTATTCACGTGGAATATAGCCTATTTAAAGTGGGGAATTAAACTAGCACAGATCCATCGTTACTCTGGATCTACTAAGCCACGAGAGGGATCAAATATCGTGATATGCAAACTAGCATAGAGTGAAAAAACATTTGATATCTCTCAGGGCTTGGTGGATCAAGAATAAAAATGGATGTTGTAATTTAATGTATGTTAAACATTTTAACTTGGTTAAAAAAATAAATAAATCAAGTATTAATTTTATTAATTTTTATAAATTACTAATAGTAATTTTTAAGCTCCAGGTTTATGATAACCCATGGTATTGGCCCATGGTAATACCATGGTATTCATGTGAGCATAAACTATTTGAAGGGGAAATTCTATCATCATAGATCCATCTTAATTCTAGGTCTACCAAGTGCTCAGAGGGATAAATAGATTTCATCCCTCTAAGAAGGATATAGGTTGGTTTTTATGATACTGAAGATATTAAATAGACTTAGGAAATTATACTGTAAAGGTGAATGGTTAAAGCTACATTTAGTCACTTCACAAAATTTAGTAAAAAATACCAATATCCCCATTAATATTGGTTTTTCTGATTTAACAAAAAAAAATTCAAAACAGTGAAACCTTATCACTCTTTTCGTGTCACCCTCAGAATATTTCTGATTGTTGGTCGATTTCTTTCATTTAACCTTTTATCTGATATTGTTTGAACTCTGTAAATATCCTTTAATATGGCTTTCTACTTTATTGCGCATTTGAGGTTTTTACTGTGCTTTTCACGATAAATCGCTCATTTTGTCTTCCAACCGTTATGCAGGCTTATTTTTATAAACATAGAATAATAGTCCTCTTACCTGCAAAACACATAAACTGTTAAGAAAAACTCAAGTGACTAAAGCTCTTCAATGGCTATGTTTAGCTTGAAAGGCTATCAGAAGGAGTCTGGGGCATATCAGAGGGTAAACAATGGCTTTAATGGCTGTAGAGGCATAATGGACACTGTGCTGTGTAAAATAGGCAAAACAGGAAAAATGGTGCTTTTTGTTTAAATCGAGAAAAAATTAATTTTTAAACTATCAGGCAGAGGTGGAGCAAAAAAGCAACACAGAGGATTAATCATGTGGGAATGGCTTTAATCTGGGTTTAAACTGAGATTAACAGTTAAATGTAGGCTTAAATTAATTCTTCATTATAAATTGTAAAAACGATTTTACAATGAAATCTTTGCAAAACACATATGGCGGATTTGAAAATATATAAATCATAGCAAATAATGATATTGGGTCTAGGCCTTATTCGCATATCAAAATCATAGTATGGTGGGGGGAAGCCTTCACAAAAGAATATGATAATGGGCAGACGCGACGTGAAATGAAATATGACATATAACTGGTCAGGTCCAGGTCTATTGCAATCGGAGGTTGCAAACGATGGAGATTGTTGTTTCGGTGGGGAGTTGCGATGGATGTCGATGCGATATAGCGATAGGTTATAATTTATGCAGCATTGGGTCTGGGCCCCATCACAATCGGAAATCACAAATGGCAAGGGGTAATGTTACAACTGAGACTTGCGATAAAAGCGGATGCAACGTAGCATTGAATTGTGATATATATATGATTCGGGTCTGGGATTCCATATCGCAGTCAGGAATCGCAATACGAAGAGGTTTATGCTTTGGTGGGGAATTGCGATGGAAGTGGATGCAAAACGGAATGAAACATGATATATATTCGCCTTAGGTCTTGTTCTATTATATATCACATATTGCAATTGGGGAAAGGTGGATTGATATGGAAGGTTGAGATCGACCAACATTTTGTGATGCGATATTTTAATAAAAATGCAAATTTTTTAAATAAAACTAAGGTTTTGGGGTATGTTATAAAAGGAATTTGATAATATATGGGAAAGGGATATTTTAAGTGTTTTAATACATAAGGTTAGTGTTAATATGAAATATGAGCAAAAAGGAAAAAAGGACTAAGTATAATGTTTTTTAATGAATCATTTGACTTTTCATATAAGCATTAATACTTAGCGTAAATATGTTTTTATGGGTTTTTGTGTAAAAAGGGATTTTTACATGGAATAATTACTTTTCCTAGGTAAAAAGTGTTTTGACCTTAAGAAAAGGAATTTTTTATGAAAATGAATGAATATGAACTATATGAAGGAAGGAAGGGGAAATTAGTAAATATATGGATGAATGAGGATGAGGGAAGTTAAGTAATTGATCTTGTAGACCTCCATTTGCTTTGTGAAATTGCCTCATGAAGTTAGAGACATATGGTAAAACATGATAAATGTACATTTATCCAATCAATCATTAAACTTCTGCAACCTTTCTTCTACTTACCCTTTGCTTACCCTATCATTTTTTCTTCACTTCATGGGTGAATTTAAGCTAGCAAACCCTTATTCTTTCTTCTTATTTAACGAAAACAAAATATCTAAATCTACCCTTATAACTTGCAAGGGCTCATATTAAACTGATGAGCACCTTATTATTCTCTACCTAACTACTGATCTGCCAAGATTAAACAGTTTGACCAGATCTTTATTCTCTAACTATAACATCAAATTTAAACCATGAAGCAGTGAATATTAAACAGTTTGACTGTCATGGGTTGCAGCATTTAAAACAAGCTGCATGAATCCATTATTTTGCAGAAACATAGTAGTGGCATTTAGACTTGCTCACTTTCAGAGTTTATTTGTTTTCTTTCTACCTAACATTTTCATTCGCCTTGATTTTTTAGAGCAGCTAACCTAACATTTTCTTTGATATGGACATTATCATCAAAAATATACTTTTTCACTAGCATTTTATTCACTATATTATGTCCATATGTTGACTTAACATTTTTAAATGTTCTATCTAATCAAAATAAAAAAATCCTACCACACCACCCACCAAAATAGTTGCACCCAATTTGTGGTACTCCCACCACGCATCATTGCACCTCCTCTGGTAGGTCCTCTATGGCCACCATCAGTACTTTGTGAGTTAACCTCACCAAGTTTCTTTGGAATGCATGGAGGGTCCCCTCAGTCTCTAATGTAGACCCTTCAATGTCTCTTCTATGATGCCTGTGTCGAGGACGACCATCAGGTCTCGTTGGTCTAACAACTGTTTCATGATCAATAATATTGTAAGCTTTTTGTCTCATCAAACTTTTATTTTTTTAGTTCATTTATACTTAAAATCCAAGAAAAATTTTAAAATTCAAAAATTAAAAATACCTATGGCACCCCATGTTGCTTTTGGTGGAACCACTAGATCCAGATCTCCTTTGAAATCCATTCTAACATAAGGGTAGTCTTCAACTGTAATGACATGTTGTTCCCAACAAAGGAAAAAATTGTCATCAAATGTAGTCCTAGGGACCTCACCGTCCCCTATTCATTTCATAAGGTTAGCCCCCCTTCCCATCTATGGATCTCTTGGGAAGCCTAGGTACTCTCTCAAAGAAGAAGGAACACAAGATGGTTCTGTATCCAAAATTCTTTGTCTCACCCTTCTAGATAGAAGTAAGTTGTTTTTCATATTGGCTAGCAGAGTTGTGCACCGATTAAAGATTGTAGTGAGACAATCCACTACAAGACTCATTGAAACATGCAAAGTCTCATGTAGAGCAACAGAACCATTTACCCTGGCTATGGTAAAAATTAGGATTCTCAATGATGAATTCTCTACATGCTTTCCAGGACAGTATATGTGGATGTAGTCTTCTACACTAAGACTACCTCTTGTCCTTCCGGTTGAGTGGACTCTCTCTCCCCTCTAGGAAAGACCTGTAACAAATTAGATATCCTCTATTTCAATCCTTAGGGTCAACTGATCAATAAAAAAAGCATCTTCTTCTGCACTCCAGTAGTGGATTAATATCTCAGGCAATCTGATATTTGCCTTCATATTTAGAGTTTTGAATAATTTTAACAATATGCATCCTCGTAGGGCATATAATGCATTTTGATCCTCCATTGATTCATTATCAATTACATTATTCTCTCTTAAATGCCAAGTAATCGGCATCCTACAAAAAATGATGTTTTGAATCATTAAAACAATGTTTCAATTTTGAATTTGTACACACACGGGTTCGTTATTAACACAGTCTTGCATAGGGCTTTCCTATATGTGGATCACATGTATCCAGCCCACATGTACATAGAGAAATGTTTTTAAAAATAATTCCTTACAGTCAAATATGTTATAAAACATCTAAAAAACATTAAAACTTATCAAAAATGGAATTATAAGGTTACCTGGAAGATTTGAAGCAGTTTGAATGGTTGAATTTGATGGAAAAAGCTTGCTTGGTTTTTTACTCATAAATAAGAAATTATGAGTCAAAAGGTACTTATATAGGTTAACAAGTGAAAAAATATTTTTTCTAAAGTTTATTTTTCTTTTGTGGACTTTTTAACCTTTTGGCTTGGAGTGTTGGGATGGGTTGTTTTTACATGATACTTTGAATATCTTTTGAGAAAGTACTTCAGTTCCATAACTATAGATGCATCATGGTAGGTATCACTTTCTTACTTGCATATAAGTTATGGAATATCACTTTCCGTTGCATTTTGCATACTAGCCTCCATATTGAGATTTTTTTTCGGTCATAGGGTCAACACCATCATGTCTTTATTCTAAAACCATTTTCACTTGCTGAATTATAAAATCATGATATGGTGGTAGATCCAACCTTTACATGGGCATTGTCAGATCCTCGCTAGCATATGTTGCCCATGCTGCTATATTGAGTAGGCTTGGGAGTCCTCTTTAGTCTCGCCATGACCTATGCGAGGAAGACTCATTCTCTTTCTTCTTCGCTATTTTTTTGGCTTTATACCGTAGAGTCTCCTTTGTGTTGAGTTGTCCTATTACATTGCATGTTGACCATTTGTACCTTTTGGCCTTGAGTTGGATTCACTTGGACTCATGTTTAAGCCACCTTTTGACCATGTATTATGCACAATCAACCTTACAGTCACTTATCCTTTGGAACTTAACACACCATTTTGCCAGTAGAAAGAATATTCCTCTAAGTGTCATTGACCAGTTTTTTCACCTTGCATTAAGCATTGGAGAGTTCCCCTCCCAAGAACTAGCGCATATGTATTTGGACACTCATTATTTCCACTATACTATAGCATTCTTCTATTCTTTTTCATGATTCATGAATAAATAAATAAATAATTATATATCCCAAAAAGAGCATGAATGGGAAATTATTTCCATAATTGATGGCATCTAGAGTCAATTGTGTTGCCCTTGAACAAATCACTCAAAAAATAAGTCTTTCCTCCATCTAGATGGGCTTTAGTTTGACTTAGGAGAGCCTTAATATTGTTATTGAGTTAGTAATCCTTTGATTGATTATCTCTTCCAATCATATGGAGAGTTTTCTTATGCCTCCCACATGACAAACTTATACAAAGTTATCATATGCTACCATGTAGTCACATTTGAATTGTGCTTTTATTCAAGGGCAGTAAACCCGAGTCTGCCTTTTCCCGGTGTATCTTGACCTATTTTTCAGTTAGTCATCCCTGGTTGTTAGAGTCATGTTCATTATCACGTCAGCTATTTGGTCCTTTTCCTGTGTTGGTTTGAGAAGGTCTCCATTAACTTCTTGGCAGCATGTCATGATCTTATCTACTACGACAAATTTCTCTAAGAGCAGATCTAGAGCCACATCCTGGCCCTATTTTCATTGTTGGTAGGTCATCTTGTGCTCAACATTGATCAGTATCATGGGCCTTTGACTGATTGTTTTCCCTTGTGTTCAATGTCAACTTTCATTATCACACATTGGGATTCTGCAGTGCCTTGGTTTCCATTTGACCCTATTGGTGGATTCCTCACCTCTGTGTCAACTTTCATGATTGGTTGGTTCTGAGGGTTTCTATCGTGCACTAGCTACATTTTGTGTATACAGGAAACATGATTTGGTTGGATTACTAGATCTTTATTGGTTTGAATCCTTCCACATTATTGGCCTATGGGTTACACTCGTGTTAGATTGATCAAGGATGCCTTAATGCCTTCCTTCTAGCGGATCTTTTCCCACCAACTTCAACTCATTGCTCTAGAACAAGATCTAGAGTCCATTTGGCAGTACCTTAGGGTTTACAATCATTTGTGGAAGACTTCTTCACTACTGACAATGGCAAAACATCATTGTATCATAATTGATAGATTCTTCCAAGTGTTCAATTACAACTCATTTATTCGTACTTATTAGATCGTAGGTACCTTGACTCTCATCATCATTATTGGTGAGTAGTCTCATGTTTGTTAATGGTATACATCAATGGATGATAATCAATTGATTTCTAACATGGTCAACTTAAGATCATTTATTCTCATTGTGTAGAAATGTACCACGGTGGTCGGTGAAGACCTCGGGTTTGTATTAGCATTTCTTGGTTCACTTGTCAGTTTCTCCTGTTTCTGTTAGTTGACAACATCCACCTTATATGTTGCAGTTCCTTACAACGACATCTTATATGTTCGTGCTAGAGTTGCAGTGTAGTAGCATTTGTTACATCATTTGACGTGGTACTTTTTTGGATCAACTTACTAGTTTCCTGTTGCTACAAGAAAAAACCATCTTGTACGAATATAGCTTGGTATTTTTGAATATCAGTTTGACTATCCATACAGCTGCACCAACACCTTCTCTACTCACTTCGCCATCAAAATTCATGGTCCAAAGGCGTTGTTTTGTTTCTTCATCTTCACATATTTTAACCATCAAATTTTTAGCTTCTTCATGAACTGTTTTTAATTTCTGTTCTTCAATTTGCTTCCTGGTCTATTCTGCATCTCTTCCTCTTTTATTTCTATTAACAAAAATGTATTTTTGTCCTCTTCATTGAAACAATTAAAATTAAATAACACAGAATATATAAATCGTAATGAACAACATATACCAGATGGTTTGTAGGCTTCTCCTTACTATTGATCATATATTACATGAGTGGTTCTTTGTACAACCACCTTGTATGACCACCAAAGACTGAGATGGTGGTGTAAGACATATCAGTTTGCATTGCATCGTGTAGCACTTCCATCCATGATCTTGAAAGAGGCATGAAAAAATCAGGAGGTGTGTCTGCTACAAGGATGTCCATCACCATACTTTTGGAAGTAATCTAAGTTAATGAGACTGCTAAATCCTTGATCAATCCTAGGAACTTCACTTTGTTAGAATCAAAAGGGTACAAGTCCTTGTAAGGTCTGGTGATGTCAAGCCCCAACCTCTCCATAATCACCTTTGCCATCAAATTGCGTGAAGCCCAAAAATATATTATAACATTATGTAATATTTGATCATGCACATTCACACTAATATAAAAAGGAGGCACATGCCCATTGTTGGAGAGGTAAATCCCCTGTACGGATAGAGGAGATCCCTACTAGCCCAGAATGGGTCTAGAAACAATCAAACAATGCTATCACGCAAGCTCCTAATTGAAAATAAAAGGTAGGTGATGAATACCTACTTGAGTTCCAACGCTTTTGTTTGTAGAAGAGACGTCACCCACGCTCCTTTGTCTTGGCCGGTCACAATCCTCCACTATTTCCGTGAATGGACACCTGCACACAAAGAGAACAACACAAACACAAGTGTGAAATCTAATATATGCAATTATACATCAGTC
>APFE030355438.1:0-24131 GCA_000404065.3 Pinus taeda
TATATGCACAGTTTCTATATATGCGCAATTTCTGTATATGGAATTTGCGCATCTACGATGTATATACATGGACGACGTGCAAATACGGAAGATATGCACATATAGGAAAGTTGGGGATATATGGAAGATATGCGCAATTTCTGTATATGTGCATATCTTCCGTATATGTGCATATCTTCTGTATATGCATATTGTTTTTGTAATTTGAAATTATTTTAAAAATTTGCATTTTGAAAACCAATATCACTACTTTGAAAATCCAAATTTACACTTCAAAACAACGAATTTGAAATTCACTATTTTTTAATTTAAATTAACAACTTTGAAATCAAATTTATATTTTTGAAACAAAACATGACACTTAACGCTTTAGAATCAAAATTCGCAGTTTGGAGATTTGAAATTAATGGAATTCACATTTTTTTATTCCAAATACATACTTCTATCCATTGATATTTCCACTCTTAAAAATCAACATTTCACTTTAGAATATTAACCATTTCAAAATTTAAATTTAAAACTTTTAACTATATACTTCCTTACTATTTCAATTGTAATTTTATTTTGGTAATTTTAATATTCCCTCTTCTCCAATCACACCTTTAACCCCATAAAACAAAAAAAAAAATCAATAAAGGTTAAAGAGGTTAAATAACAAGTACATGTTTATTAAATGGGTTGATTCTCACATGTAAAATCTATGGAATATGAACATGAACTATAAACTATAATTCATATGTAAAGAAATAAATGAATATTCTAGGGTCGAGGATGTGAAAATATATTTAAGCTGTCATATTTTTTTCGATATATATTTTGTTTATAGTTAAGAGTCGTTATTGTATGGTAGCTTATGATAAAAACATCTACGGTTACATATTTGTTAAGAGACTTGGTAAGAATATTTTTAAAGTGATATTGGATTGTAATGTGTGGTTATTGTTTTTTATCTCGTATCATGTTTGAAAGGCATATGTATTTTTAGACAGATTAATCTTGAGGTGCGAGGTATAAGTCTTAAGATTACATTTTAAACATCAAATAAGATATAAATATAAAAGTAACTTAACTTATAAACTTGATAATTTGTAAATAATAAAAGAAAAATCTGTTACAACTATTCATCAAAAGTAATGTAACATTGATATAATATAACATCGCATCCACATAAGGATTTAAAATTCAATGAAGATGTTGTCATCAACACAAGTATAAATTTATGTATTTTTATTCAAAATAGGTCCAACTATACATGTTTCTTTTTTACAAAATAGAACTTCATTTCCAACATAAATAATGGAATCTCATGCCCATAAATGACATAATGGAAAAAAAACATCATGATCGATCTAAAGTATGGGTCTATAAGTCACCCTCATCCCTCTTGGCACTCCCAGGTGGATTTCCAAATTGATATCTCTGCAAAAAATTACAATAATCAATTAGTTGTAAAAATTGAAAGGCATATAATCAATTTCATTAATTCATGATGATATTTTGATCAAATACTCATTCTCACCGTGAGGATTTGAGGCAATGGAGAAGACAACCCTTCCTGGGTAGATGGCGGAGCACTTGGTGATGGATATAGGCATGGTTTAGGGGTGTTGGATAAAGGCATGGTGGATGTGAAATAGGGAAAAGGTAGTGGGTGTGGGCGACAATACACCCCCACCGGTTGTACGATAGTGGGAATCACTGTAGGCTGGGGGGATTAACCTAGGGGGGGAAATTGGAATGTTAAGGGTGGACGATTGAAAAATGAGAATGGTGGATGACTGAAGGGTAGGGGTGAGCATTGGGAAGGTATTACAGAGGTGGTTCTAGGCATGGAAGAATTTATGGAGGAAAAAGGTGGTGGGTGTGGGCGATGATACATCCTAATTGGTTCAACAATAGGGGGGAGCAGCCTTGGGGAGGATATTGGGGTGTTAATGGCTGAAGCAGTGTTCCCAATGCTAGATCTTTTTTCAATAGCATGTTCATCAAATAAACGAATTCGACAATTTGGAATGTTGTGAGATGTGGGTCCCTCAGCTGTAACAATAAAAATAGTTCATATAGTCATGCAAATGTGTTGAACATGCTAATATATAGCATTTAACGTAAAAAAATGCATAGCATGAAATTTCCATACCAATATTGGGTATAATAGAATATTGCATTATCTCAGGCGCGTGGTCCACATTTCTTTGTTTTTGAGAAAATGACTCCAATTGTTCATCCATTATTTTTTTCCTTGCATGAACTCGTCCAACCCTTTCAAATTGAAGATTATCTATCCCTGATTTTGACTTGCGACCACATCGCCTATTTTTATTTACTGGACTCAAGAAACTATGTTTTCTCTTGGTAGCGATCTTGGATGGAGTTATAGTCTTGAAAAACATTTTGTTGTATTCTTTACATGCTTTGTCTACCAAGTTGTTCAATGCATATGCCTGTTCAAAATTTGTAGGTATTATGGATCTAAATTTCTCAAGGGTTGATGAGTTGACATGTTTCATCTCATCATGTTCAGAGAATGCACTATCTTGTCGTACATTGGTCGATTCAACATTGTATGAGAAATTCTCTAAATTATCAATGCTTGTTTCATTATGATAATTCAGATTGGGAGGAGAATCAAAGCATGGTGAAAGCTCTGTTTGGATTTCTAGGCCCAATATAGGTGTTTCATTCAAATCAAATAAAATTCTAGACCTTTCTGTCCTGGGATCAGTGACACCACGTGCTACATTTTCACCCAAAATAGTGTTACTCACTAACATCTCAACTTTCAATACATGTTTACAGATATTTCCATTCAGGGCCCAATTGCAATTGCAAAAGTGTAGATTAGAACCCTTATATATGACATTGTACCAAATGTCACGAGTATCCTTATTTTGGCTACGAACCCAATAGTCATTACTCTTTTCGTCAGGCACACAATCTTCATTTGGGATTTTCTTAGCTCTACACTTGGATGAATTCAATTGTTCATGTATTTTTCTGGGTCGTACAAAACCAGCTTCTTTTAAACAGTGCATATGATTGTAATATAATACAACCTTTTTCAACAAAACATATATTAACCAATCAACCCTTCTGTGGCATGCACTGTTCTTCTCACATAGGTACCTTTCCTTGATATACCGATGGTAAGATTCAATGGCATTGTTCGTATCTTGATTTGAATGTGGAAAATTTATGTATGCTTTTGCCCACATATCCGTAGAAAGAAATTTATTAGTTATATATTAATAAGTATACATATGACATGAAAAATAGAGTCATTAAAACCACCAATAAGAAGCTTACATATTTTGTTTTTGGCTAACCAAGTATTTCTAAAATATTCCAAAAATCGTTTTTGTTCACTGGATTCTTAAAATAATCTTTCAACTTTCTTTCTCATAGATTCATCATCTTTACACATGTGCATGATTTCTCCTAAACCACAAAAAATGCTTATTTGGTTTTCTCTCCCTTGGACCTTGTTTCCAACATTTTTCAACCATGCACGACGAACATGCCACACACATAATAATACTTTGCACTTGATCGAAGACTTGCAATAACATAATTTTTAGTAAGATTATACATTAACATTATTTTTTATACCTCTTGTAAAAATAATAAACACATCACCTCAATGCTTCAATTTCAGCAGTAGCATCATCTGTGATGAAGGCAAGAACATGCCAATCTGGTCGCTCTTTGTTTCCAATTGCAAGTAAGACCAACATCCATTTAGAAAGATAAGCTATAGTATTGCGTGATGATATCACCCAAGCTATTGGAACCCCATTGTGATGTTCGTTGAAAACCATTAAGGTGTAAAGTTGATACTGCATTACAAAAAATGTGCATAATTATATTTATATAAGATACATGCATTAATATGAGGTTAAATAAATGAATCGGATTTAGGATAAATATGTACTCACCCCGTACTTATTTGTACTAAAGGTTGAATCCATTGAGATAATATTATTGTGAGAGTATTTCAGCATCATTGAACACATACACTTTGTTTGTATGCCTATGATAAAAGGGATATTTTCAACAAGATCTTGTTTTTGGTAGAAGAAAAGACTCTCTCGGTTTTCCTTATACCAACACTCTACACTCTTTGGATCACTTTGATATTTAGCATACTCTAGCCTTATGATATCATTGTAAATGTTACTTATATCTTTTTTTGTCATGTATGTATCTCGAGGTATCCCTGTGTATAACTCACCAGATCCATCCTACATCAGAGAAGAACTTGTCCCATACCATTGTAACATTAAAACCTCTTTTAACGAAATGTTGGACACTAGATCGCATATCCCAACTTAAATGTGGTGCATAATTGAATCTCATGGGCCTACTGATAGCATCTGTCCCATGACAAATAACATTGGATTTATCAACATGTCTACATGCAGTATATATTATTACAGCATCATCTGGTCTCATTTGAAGTCGTCGCACAAATAAGTGACATTGGCAACCAAATTTAATACTTTCATGTCGATTGCGGTTTGTTTTGGATCCGATGATGCACTCCTAATTATCCTTGTTGAATGTGGACCATATGAACACTAATAACTGTACGTAAAAAAATTACTACAAATTAGATATAATATTTATGCATATTGAAAAAATTATACGTATCTTGAAAATGCATATAGAGACTCACACACTGTACTCCAGGTATGTTGAGTAATTGGTGTGTGTAATATCCTCTATTCCTCTACTTCGATGTTTCCTAAGAAGAAATTGAGTGGGTGAACTTTCATTTGATTCCTCTCCACTTATGAAATCATCAAGTCGACAATATGGAATCACCGCAACTTGGTCCCCCCCAATCTCTGTCCATGTTAAGTCTTCTGCTGAAAATTGTATCATATCTTCCGGGTCTTCAACTTCTAACTCGTTAATCTTCCCCCACTTATTCATTCTTAAAATACCTGTACAAATTGCATTGAAAATAATTTAGTTTGAGTAAATATTATGGTCTTGATCAATGCATAGCGTACTAAGCATGGAAGTCTCATTTTTAAGTAAATATTTTATACTTTTCACGTAAACCACTTTGGGATTAAGTAATATTCAGGGGATCTTAGATGACATTGTACGTTAAGTAAGATATTAATAAGCTTAAATATCTATGACAAGTTTAGACTAACCATGGATGACATATGAATTCTTTCTGGAGGTGGGGCCACCATGTTATTGTCAAGGGGCGACTTGCGATGGAAATATGTGTGGAAATGGATTTATCGGGAGCTCTACCGAATGAGGTGAGCATGGAAGTTTTTGATGAAGAATGGGTGCAAACAGTAGATTATGAGCACATTCCGTTCAGATGTCGCAGATGTCATGAACATGGACACCGTTTCAGAGATTTTCCACTCAGTAAAGTAGTAAGCAAGAGAAAAAATAACACAATGAAGGAAACATACAGATTTCAAAAAGTGGTGAATCGTGGAAAGGGCAGCAAAAGAGGACCAAAACAACATCAAGATGAAGGCCAACAAATCAGTCAGAACAAATTCCAAGTGCTTGAGGAATATAAAGAGATCTCAAAATAAGATCAAGCAATGGAAGGAAGTCATGCGGACAAGGAATCTGAAGAAAACCGGGAAAACACACAGGACATCGATTATCAGAAGGAAGCCATAATGAGTGATGCAGAGGTGGAGATGGATCAGGAAATGACCCAAAATGAGATGGACCTGGAGGGTCATGAACTACAAGAAATTCTTGATAAAGAAAACCTAAATCTGGAAGGGTTTTTGATACAGGGAACCACGGGAGGAGTAGATTCGTTACCACCAGAAGAACTCAATAAAATACAACAGTTGTTTCTATGGAAATCACAGGCTGGCCGCTAAAATACCTAGAGTCAGTCAGATGAACATCACTATTCATTGGTGTGAGCGCAGCGGATACCATAGTTCTTTAATTAATGGAGAGCCTCTCTTCTTTTGTGGGATCTAGGTTCAGGCAAGAAAGTTGAGCAAGCATGGAAGGAATCCTTGTTTTACCGGCAACCAGAATCTTTACATTTTTGGGCCTCGTAGAGTAAAATCGCTTCCTTGGTGGTTTTTGGATGTTTGCATCGCTCTAAAGTGGGAAACGATTTTAGCGATTTTGCAGCGATCCCATCCAACATCCTACACGTGGCAGAGAGATGGTTTGGAAAACCACCCTCCATCGCACACTAACGTCTGGTCCACTTGTTTGGTGCGATATTATGCTCTTCCGTTGGATTTCTTTATGTGGATCAATGGTCAAGGTTGTTCGTATCAAGATTATTTGTATTTTGAAGGTCTCACACTTAAATTTGTGGGCCTGTGGCCCAGACTTGGTACCCAAGCCCTGAGTGGATAGTTGACTCTATGTCCCTCAGGTCTCTTTGAGTAGTTGTATTATATGTAATTTGTTTCTTTGTTTCTAATGAATAGAAGGTACGAATCTTGCTTCAGCAAAAAAAAGAATTTAAGTTAGTTGTCCCCATAATATCATTGCTCACCCTAGCTTACATACTTAATATTAAACAATGAACCAACTTAACATAAGCTGATGCACCCCACATCTTTGCTTTATTAGAAGCTTAAGTTAGAGGCTTATTTAGCCTAATAACACCCCTTTTTTTTAATTAAGTAGATTATGGAGAGTCCTTTACCAGATCTCAAGGTATGTGGTTATAGATGATAATGATCTCGAGTCTAATAATACCCCTCATTTTTTCGTTTTTTACATAAGTAGATTGGAGAGGTCTTCACCATGAGATGTCATGGTATTGAAAGTTGAGAGTGAATTTTTCAAAAACTAATATTAGGTTTAAGTTATTGTGAAACAATATATATATATTATTGTAGATATTCACCCGAAGTAATTTATTATAGCTTACATTGTCATTTTTGAATTTTTATTATTTAATTTATTTTTTGAATTTTAATTTTGTTTATTATTTTATTATTCAAATATTTGAAAATAATTTAAAAAAATAATAAGTAGATGGAAATATTAGTTATATGATTTAATAAAAGATGTAATTTATAAAATATGATATCAGAGAAATCTAATTAAAAAGCAGACTTATATTCTATTCTATTTTATTTAATTATGAAACTTTACATACAAAAAAATGAGTATTTATTACAGAGTTTTTTTTTGACATTGTATTCTAAATGGTTCTTATGTTATGCTCTTAAATCTAACTCTTAGATGCTCTACTCTACCACGAGACAATACAATGCTAGAAAGATGGAACCCCCTCTTTCTAGTGACCTGGTGTTTAACATCGCTTGATAATGATTTCAGATTAAGGTTTTCACATGTCTCAACACTTCGTTAGTGTTAAATACATATAAATATTGAAACCCATAAAAGAAAAAAATGTAAGTGAATATAAAAATCATATAATTTAATACAATATATAACTCAGGGGATATCATATAAAAGAAAACCTAATTAGAAGCTAAGGCTTATACACTACTCTTTTTGATTTAATTATGGAAATACAAATACAAAGAAAGGGGTATTGACTATCGAGTTGCCTATGACATTGTTGTCTATATGGTTGCTGCAAATTATCTTTCTCCTTTGTTTTGATCTCAAATCCCACTCCTAGATGTTGTGCTCAACTATGTTTTAATACATTCCTAAAAAGATGGAACCCCTTCTCTTCCTAGTGACGTAGTATTTAACATAGCTTGGAAACTATTTAAGGGTTAGGGTTTTCACATTTTTCAAGCCACTATTAGTGTTACGGTTTTGTACCTTTTAGGATCTTCTTGAATGTCCACTCATGAATAACTCCACATATCTAAGTAATGGCGTTGATGCAGCGTCCAATTGGTACCACCATATGAACAAGTTAGCTGAACTTGTGGGAGGCATAGCTTCTGCATATGAAATTTGATTAAGGTGATTTTCACATTGTTTGAAAGCTAGAATTGGTGTGTAAAGCGACATCAAGAGGCAGAGAGATATGCTCACAAAGCTTTCACTCATTTCATATCCCAAAATAACTTTAGAGGGCTTTAAATTCTAAATCCCAAAATTAAGACATATCATAAAATATGTCACAAAAGATAATTCCTCCAATTTTTCTACCCAAAAAATATCAAAATAAATAACAAATTATCCAATAATTCATTTTAAATTAGTTAAAAAAATTGTTTCATTTCAATTTTTATTTGTAGAATTTATTTTAATGTATATTCAGGTGAAAGAAGAATTGAATGTTTTGTGTAGCATTGTCTTGTTATTCTTAATATGAAAAAGTAAAGTATTTATGTATTCTTAAAATGGAATGTGTATCACTTTTGTGGTGAGGAGAGGAATGTGTATAAAAAGAAATTACATACATAAAGCAAAATGAAAAATAAAGTGTTACTTTCCCTTTAAGCTAAGCTATGTGATCAATCAAACAAGGAAAATATTTTAGTTTCTTTTGCGTATGATAAAAGGTCCTATGAAGACCTATTCGTCCTTTCCACTCTATAAGTAACTGGGCCTTGCGGAGATACCTTTTGTGACGGGTACTGGGGCTACGTACCGAAAGAACTGGTGACGCTTCCAGCAGCCAAAAAATGACGGGTACTGGGGCTATGTCCCGAAAGAACTGGTGACACTTCCAGCAGCCAAACAATGACGAGTACTGGGGCTACGTCCCGAAAGAACTGGTGACACTTCCAGCAACGAAAAGAATCAACCAAGGTATTGAATGAGGCTTTAGTGCTTCCCACACCTCCACCTATAGGGAAAGATGCCCTAAAATTTGGCCAATAGGATACCTTCATCACACGGAGGCAGTCGAGTCTTTAGCTTCTTGGTAATCGGTTATCAGTACCGAGCACTATACAGGTTGGGTAGCCCCATATAGGACCGCACGCACTGAGCCTAAGCCGAACCCCCTCTGAATCGGGTCTCTGTGCTGCCTGGGTTGTCTTTCCCGTGGACTGATTGAAGGATTTGAAGCACCCTAAAAGACAACTTCTATGTTTCAAAATATAACATGACCATGGCGGCCTATTGGATGCCTACCCCCAATAGTCCTAACCTAAACTATAAATTATTTTGTGGCCCGTGTGGGGAAATTTAGTTTGTTCAAGTTATGATTGCTTTTACGTGTCTTCCTTCACTTATGGTGTGAAAAATTAAGCTTAAATAAACTAAGTACAAAAGGTTTTTACACTTGATTCCCTTTGTTCAAAGTTTAGAGTAGCTTAATGTGTGTAGTGAAATGTGTGTGTAAGTGACAGAGTGAACATACAAAGTTCGTAGTCATGTGGATATTCGATGATCTTTTCAAATTCGTCTACTTACACTACATTATGTTTATTCCTTACCTGCAAATAAATAATGTGTGGTTGATGGGACACTTACTTCCTTCCTATTACACTATGTGAGCCTAAAAAGGGAGATGAAAAACTGGGTTTGAGAAAGATTTCAGATGCAAGCCCAGGATCGTCTAAAAGACGCAAGGGAAGTAGGGGCTACTCCCTTTCTTTAATAACACCAGTTCCTAGTCCCAATGCTAATGAAGTAAAGATGCTTTGGTTAGTAAAAAATATGAGTGAATTATGGGCCACTTACTCCTTTGCTAATTAAGCTATGTGACTTGGTAAAATAGCAAAACAAATTGAAAAAATGTGTGGATTATGGCCACTTACTTTTCCCCTTAATTAAGCTATGTGTGAAATGTAAAAATTTTAAAGTAAAGGCTAAGTAATTGCCCTACTAATACTGATTATTAAAACAATCTGAACTATATGGAAAAAAATTGCAGAGGTGAAGGCAATTCACTAAAGGTTGCCAGTCACCCACGAAAGAAAAATTACAATGATTGTTTTTGTTCTCTATAAACCGTGGGGTTAGGCTCTGCACAAGCGAGCGAACCGTGTGTCAATCCGCAAGAAAATGATAAGTGTTAAGCCAAATTATAGATATTAGGAGTGAGAATGATTATAAGCAATATGCATTATCAATGTTCTAAATTTAAACTTATATGATTAAAGAACAATGTATTTTATAAATGATACTATACTATAAATAATTTGACTAAATTTACAATCTCACCAAAACAAATTAGTATTGAAGAACTAAATTTATTTATACATTCAAAAATATAATTTACCCAATAAAAAATTGCATTATAAAAAATTTGAATATAATTTAATAAAAAACTTACAATCTTATAAAAAAACAAAATTCATTAAATTTACCCAATAACAAAAACAATTGAAAGTGTACATCTTATATATATTCAAATATATAAAAAATAAATAAAATTAACATCGTTTTAAATTAATGAACTATATTCACACAGTTTGAAAAACACAATTTGTCTTACTCCAAAGAAGACACGGTAGAGATGCCTAATTATAATGTTCCTATCATTGCCAAAAACAAGGCATTTTTTATGAAGTTAAAATATAACATTCCCTCAAATTTTCATAGAAAATTGAGAATATTTCGATGATACATAATTTGAGAACTATTACTAAGTGGAAATTTGGTAAATATAAACAAATTGCTATTTATTTGTTGATAAACAAATAAAACAAAATATTTAAAAAAAAATTGCAATTACTTCGTTTAAGGACAAGTTGATCTACTTCGGATTCCATTTGAAGCTATAACTAAAGCTAAAGATTGACAATAGCTTACCAACCAAATTCATTTTGGTAAACATAAACAAATTGCTATTTATTTGTTGATAAACAAATAAAACAAAATATTTAAAATAAAATAAAAAAATAGCAATTACATCATCTAAGGACAACTAGATCTACTTCGGATTCCATTTGAAGCTATAACTACAACTAAAAAGATTGGCAATAGATTACCAACCAAATTCAATTTGGCTTAACCAAAGGGAAGGCAAGCATGTATTAGTTTAGTATTTCAAGTGGCTGTGGGTTTAATAGGTGGAGGTATTGAAACTTGAATTTTACAAAGCATATTAAATTTAAAGTTTAGGTAGCCTTAGATAATTGTAGGAAGGCTTGATATCGAAACTTGAATTTTATGAAGCATATTAAATTTAAAGTTTAGGTACCCTTAGATAATTGTAGGAAAGCTTGATATTGAAATTAACAGGTTTTTAATTACGGTTAAAATTTCTCTGTTTTTATCTCTAGAATAGAAATTTATTTAACCATAACCAAAAGAGTGTCAAATTTTTTTGTAATAGTCTATCAGAAATAAATCCCTCTGATTGAATTCCATAACATTATCATGATTTTGCATTATTTCTCAATACTTGTAATTCCTATTATCTAACTTGATAATAGCTATCATGAAAATGTAGGAAATGCAATTTTTTTTTAACAGTGTTTTCCATATAAAACTTATAGTTTTTTTATTATAATAATCATTAATATAATTTATTTTTTTCTTACATAATTTTTAATATAATAATATATAAATATCATAACTCATCATAGAATTTGGTAAAGAATTAAAAAAATTAAAAAAAAGAAACAACTCATAAAATTTAATAATTTTAATAATACCTTTTTAATTTTGGACAATCTTTTACAATATTTAACGAAGGAGGAATTGCACACTATGAATCCTTAGTATCCTATCCATGTTGGAGAGGGAAAAAAAAACTGTTCAAATTTCTAGCACTGTTCTATTGATTGCTCCTACTGATGGGGATGAACAAAAATAAGTTTAATCCTATATGCAATATAATTCTATTTTTTTTTGGTTACCATAACTATAAAATATAGGCCAAAATATTTACAGCATATCTACTACCTTCCCTCCAATACCCTTATTCTCACTCTCACTAAATACTTCACAATGTCCATGACAGTTCCCATTTCAAGAGAAGTTAGATATTGCACATATAAGATAAGATACTACCACATTATAAGTAGGATCATCACAAATATATTCTCTGTTGAACAATGGACTTACTGTTAGTCAGCAACAAAGATGGATGCTTCACCAGTAGCTTATTCCACCATAGGGCAAGGAAATAAAAAATATATACCCTGAAATATTCATATAATATATTATAGAATTCTGTTATTTTTATACAAGTATTTATTAAACCAAGGTATCATTTTATCAGGGGTAAATATTGATTTTTAATTATAATATAAAATAACAATGTCTAACTACTCTTTCGGAATTACGAAAGGCATTATGACATTATAATTCTATTTATTCATTTTCATTAAAACCTACCAAAGTTTAAAAAAATTGAAATATTTAAGACTAATATAATTCTATGTAAGACTAACTAATACCACTACCCTCTTATAGTGATGCCATAATATTATGGATATTGAAATCACCCACTGCGATCATTTTGGAAGCATCAACCTATGGCGTGTAAGGTCCATATTATGGATAGCATGTCTATGTCTTTTTGGGTGGAAATGGTATACTGTAATTTTGTAATATACAGTAAAAAATGGTTCGCTATACTATAGTTAATTTAAAGAGTATTTTACACGATAGGGAAGGTTAACTATTTAAGTGCTCTTTTAATGGTTACAGTTACAATTAAAATTCAAGTGTATAAATGGATTTTATAAAATGTAATGTAAAAACGGATTTTTGAATACTTTTATTACCATTAATACAATCTCAATGTCTATATAAAATTAATACAAGCTTGATATTTATTTAAAATAACACGTAAGGTGCAAATCATTGAAATCACAGAACCTAGAAACCCACGCGAGCAGTATGGATCATTTTCATTCTCAGAACAAACTGCCCAGGAGCATGGTATTGGGAAGTGCAATGGAAACCAGCCGTGTCTGCTCACAACGGGAGAAAACAAAAGAACCCCACTGTTCTCAGTACGGGAAATTCAAGAGGAAATAAGAGGGTTGTGGGATATAGATACTCAACTATAAGTAGAGTAAAGATCAACCGGATCCAGATAGAAGCAACATTGAAAACGAAATGGAAGCAAATAGAGGTAAGTGGGATCAAGTAATTGTTGATTTGAAGGACATCAAGAAGCTGTATTCGAAGCTCGAGAAAGAAAATGTGCAGGAACTGGAGATGCGAGAGCGAGATCGAGTTGTATTCTCCTCTCAGGGTGTTTTATCCACAATTCTGTGTCATGCTTTCCAGTTTCAGCGTCAAATGTGTATGCCTGTGACCTCCAAAGACCGCGTTGATTTTTTGGGAGTTTGTAAATTGTAAGGGTAAATATTGGCTCAGGATGGCCTAGCAGTAAATACAATCTTTATAAATCTTTATAAATGGACTCATATCTCTAACTATGAATCTGACACATGTATAAGAACTGAGCAGGAAGTCATATATTTTCATCACTATTTTTTAAAATTTCCTGGAGTGAGAGTCTGTAATTAACGCACTCTCAAAAATCTGATTAAAATTTAAAATATGAACTACCATGCATTGCGCAAGGGTAGAGCGCTACCAAAGTCGGTTCACAGCAGGGATCACCAAACTCTGTTACTTCGAAAGTCTGTTCGCCCCAGGAAGTCTGTTATTTCGCAACTGCTCTGGCTTGATCCTGTTCGATGTTTGAGGGTCTGAATTACCAGGGATTAGTCCAGAATCAGATACATTATGGAGTCCGGTTGGTGGGAGTATTCAACATGGTTGGTGGGAGTAATTAAGCGGTTGGTAAAGCTCATTAAAACCATAAACCGGAGGCGGGCAGGAACACCGGAGCCGGAGGCGGGCAGGAACGCATCGCCGGATTACGGTCGTGGTGAGGTCAAGCGCGGGCAGGGAGGCATCGCCGGAGCGGGGTGATGATGCATGCATGGATGCATGAACATAGTATGCGGTGATGTCAAATTCATGTCAGGGGTGTAAGGACTATATCATTAACTATGCTATAGTCGCACAAATAGGACTCGCCCTAAGTAGACTAGATAAGTGGAAACTATATAATAACATATAATTTATATGTTACAATATACATAAATAAGATTCCTAAGTTAGGTTATACTATGTATGATTCGTAAAAAGTCATTGATACTCCACGTGACAATTCATCAAAAATATCTGATAAAATATACTTAAAAATCCAAAATATACATTATCATAGTTTTATTTCTCTTTAGATTTATAAATATGTATAATAATATTGATAGTGTATGAATGTGAATTAAAATTATGTAGAAAATAGAGAAAATTGAAATAAAAGCTCAAATATACATTTGACACAACATATGAATTGGGAAACCCTTTCGAAAGAAAAACCCAACTAGAAGGTGAGGCTGCTCTACTCTCTTTCTTTAAATAGAAAATGTCTGCAACAAGTACAAAGAAGTATTACCTATGACATGAGGGCTAATATAATGCACACATCCTCTCTGTGTGCTCTATAGCCTATCCCTATTAGCTATTTTTGCTCAGTTATAAAACAAATGCACTTGAAAGAATGAAACTCCTTTTCGTCCTAATGCCCTGGTTATAACACAACCCAATAGCCTACTAGTAGCTAAGTTTGACTACCTCAACACTTAACTAGAGCTACAATATAATATCTTCTATATCTGTATTCATCATAATCATGCCTCTAGTGCATTTTTTCATGAACCACAGGGTCTGACATGCCATCCTCTCAAATTAAGATGGTGAAAATAGGAAGATCATCTTATGAATGGCATAACTTTCACATACAGACTTCGATTGACATGATTATTACATCGTTGGAAAGGTCTTTATGTGTAGAATAGGAAAAATAAAGGTGAGGCAAAAGTATAAAATATTTATCCCCAAAAGATATCATTTTATGCTTCACAACACTCTCGAAAGATTTTAGACCCCATTTTTCCAAGCTAGACCTCACTAGTAAAAATAGTCTTGTGAGTTAATTCCTCCATTTTTTCCACTTTAAGAGCAACGATATGGATGACAAAAAATATAATGATCCAATATAAATCAATGTAATAATAATAAATTTGTGAACCTTGCAAAAAGTTGCATGGCTATACCTAGAACAATATAAGGTTGCATTGAAGGAAACTTATTTTTGAAAACCCCACCTTTATTAGAATCCAATGAAATTATCCTAGGTATGATATCAAAAGGCCCTATCTTTTGAGAGAAATTTTTGTATTGTCTAAAAACTATGTATCTAAAACAAGAAAAATGTCTCCACCACATCGCCCAATGATATCATGAACACCATTAATTAATCCAATTGTATCTCTGGAATTAGTTGGTGAGTTAAAATCCATGTGGTCTTCAAATTAATTTTTTGGTCTTTAACCATGCAAGAAGGATGCCTCGTGCCAATATCCAGTGCAACTCCAATCGAAGTAGCATCCTTAGTGATTGGTTCAAGATGCTATCTAGTATCTCAATCATATCATCTACAACATCTACAAAGGAACTTGAGACCATATGTGATATGAAAATTGTGGAAGAAGATCGTTCTTTGACACTTGACAATATTGAAAATGGGTCCTTAACACATCATGTTATTTTAGTGATCCTTCTAGCACTAATTAATTCACATGTGCAAATTAACCATAAATAACATAACGCAAATAACTACGCAAACATCAGGAACAATGACACGAAGTTTGGTGATGGAGTTCACCCCTCCTGGGCTACGTCTCCAGGCCCCTGGTCAAAAGGCTAAGACACTCATATTTCAGTATTTTAAAATGAGGTACATCAGTTTGTTGTTTATAATTGTGGTTATCCCCCCTTCAGGGAAATGACCTCCTACAGAGAACTCTCATAATATCACTTGGCAGTCTATAATCAACGTGTCATCTATGACAAAACAAAGAGTCTCCTGCAAGGACTCTAAACCTCAACTAGAAGTCAACATTCATGCATCAACAATACATCATTCAATTACTTGACTCAACTTGACTTGGAGAGACAACCATTTATGTACTAAATTCTGAAGAATCAATGGCTTCAACGGTCAATAGGCTCTGTTGATGAGTCTAGAGCGCACCAAAACCCCTGTTTCGATTCTTCAAGTGCCCAATTTGGACTTCAAATGACTTCGGAACGATAATTACTAATTGATGTTAAAACATGGCTCACAACATCAACTTATAGTTGTGCTCCTCACAACTCCCTTCTCGTTCTAATGGCACAATGACTCAATACCTTCTAGCTCTCAAAACTAGCCTTCAACACCTACTTCGAATGGCTTGCTTTCTTGCTTCTAAGTTCAAATTTCCTGTTGGCCACCTTTTATAAGGTTTTTGTACTCTAAGTTTGGAGTTTCTTGTAACCGTATTGCAAACATAAGAAATGGTGGAATGCATCACATATCCAAAGTTTGTACAACATATCAGATTAACAAATCCACACCATATTTAAATATGGTTTAACATATTAATGTTTAACATAGCATATAATTAAAAACCTCCGCGCTTTTGCATATAGTATATTTTTAGAAGTCAAAATATTATTGGACTCCGACATATTATTGAGCCATGTTATAACTTTGGAGTGTTGCATGTTGTAAACCCACTGGACTGTCGACATTAAATGAACAACCCTGCACCATACTTGATTCCACCATGCCATATCAACATCGCGTCGAGTTGAAGGTTGGTAATCGTGTACCATACCTTTGTTGCCACCTCAACACCCTCTGCGTCGATGGTTGTTGTTAACTCCAACAGATGGAAGGTTGGAACCTGCAATAACCTACGCCATCAGGTGCCATATCCTCATTTCTTAAACCATGGATTTTGGGTTGGCAGGGCCACTGAATGTGGCGGGCTCCGCCACCCTACCCCCTCATGCAACTTTAACAAACCTTAAATATCATTTTGCGCCTAAGCTTAAACAAGGACCATGGGTGTTGTAGTGGTTAAGGTTATTATTGCTTGCTGCTACAACATTAGGTAAAATCTCCTAGAGGCCCTATACTCATAACAACATTTTTAGCATGCCAAAAGGAGGCGACGTGGCAGCCAATCATTGGCTCACATGGCTCTCCATTATTGTTCAAATTAAAATAAACCAACCAATCATAAACACCAAAATTTGACAAACCAGAAGGAGCCACTTGGCGGAATTTGAGCGTGCCAAGTGTTGAATTGAAACCATGATCTTTGACCATCACCTGTGTTGACTTTAACCTTCTTTGACTTTGACCTTTTACCTTTTTGGAGGAAAAATTCAAAACGCCTTTTCTTCATCACAGAGAGGCCATTTTCGAAACCGAATATACCACCGAATTAGCACAATGATCTCTTCAACTTAGCGTTGATTTCACGAGCATTTGAGACTGCAAAATTCTGAGCATGTCAAGGACAATTTTGCTATCTATGACCATCTTGGTCTTTAATCATTACATAGCAAACTACGACTAGACTCTATAAGAGCCATTGTGGATCAATATGGGTTTTTTTTCTATCCCATTGGCCATATATTTTGCATTTTAAAACATTGGATATATCTTCACTTGGAACATGAATTTAGTATTTTCCAAGTGGATTATCATATACGACGCTTGTAGTAATGGAAGTAAATTTTGTATCAAAAGTACGACATGAGTTAGACCCTAAATGGTTGCTTGTGTTTTTAACATTAACAAAGGAGTTATCAATAATAAAAATGGGTCCATTTTTGTTAGATATTCTTTTGGTTTCTTTGTTTAATATTTCAACAATTTTTGTAGGTTGACTATGATTCTTATATCAAATTCCTCCTAGTATTATGTATGTAATCATAACCCCCAACGTCAAACTATTGAGCATTTACCCATGCACTCTTGTCAACAATAACATCTACAAATGCTAACATTTCCTTTCTAATATTAGGTTCAACACCCATAGGAAGATTGTAGGCTACAATAGCCACAATGTCAATAGGAAACTCATTAGTAGGATGAAATTATAACTTAGATTATGGAACTCGATGAACTTCAACAGGTATGCATTATATCCACAAAAGAAAACCCTTTTCATTCTTAATATCTCCAGTGCTCTTGCAACCATGAACATCTATAGATGCATCCTTGTTACTTTTAGTAATATTTGATCATGGAAACCAACAACATGAAATATTTATTGAAGGAATGTTCAGTTGTAGAGTCTTTTTCTAAGGGAAGGCTATAATAAATTTGATTTCCAACATAAATATCTAGCTCACCTTTTGGATTTGGATATAATGAAAGAAGGTAAACCTATTTGGAGGTCTATATCATATACCATAGATAACATTGTATGCATTGACATGCGGACACACATAGACCATGAAATCAACTTGTGATAACATTTCATTTATAAATTTTAACATATAACACATAAGCAAATTTTAGCATGCCCTTTAATATATTTGCATGTTAAAAACCCAAAATTTGACATAACCTTCATATATTTAAATACGTTAAGAGAATCTTTAATATGAGGTTGGAAATGGGTGCCATGCATCACCTAATTTCTAGTGACCTATTCTCTTCCTACTCCTATCCCATAATCCTAGTTAGTCAAAACAAGTGCCAATCATCCATATATAGTTTTAGGGCATGTTTTTCAATTCTTGATCCCTAGTACTACTTCAATAAAATGGTACCTATTTACTGCAATTAGACATACCAAATATTCGATCTTAAGTGTGCATCGTATAGAAATGGACATTGGTGTCATCATATAGAGCATTGAGATAACATAAGAGTCGACCAATCTAGTGGTATATTTGAGTGAAATGGATGTAGCTCGTTTTGCAATGAAATGGTTGTGGGCGGTCCTCTGAGACAATATAAGCATCGAATGGTTCAACAATAGGTTTAAGTGAAGTGGTTTCCCGATGAAGCCTTTTGGTGATCATAGCTACTATGAATTGTTACAATTGACTAGTGGTACTACTTAATAGATAGGCCTCTTTGAAATTGACATCAATTTTCCTAGTAAGGTCAAAGTTTGACAAGAATTTGGATTCCTCTTTTTTCGTTTACCTCGATGGAACTAGCATCGCCCTCTAAATTTTAGGAATTTCATTTCAGTTGTTCTAGATTTGAGATTTGGGTATTGAGGATCAATGCAATATTTAGATAGCTTGACCATATTGCTAATACCTAAAATGTTTAAGGTGTAGGATCTATTATTACTAAGTTGTGTTGGAAGCATCTTGCATGACCTTTATTTTTGAAGTAGTGAACAATGTCGGTTATATCTAAAAGGTATCATTCTATTTGATTAAAAGGGGATGAAATTTAGATGATTTATTACACGATTCAACCCAAACAACTACCATTCATAGGTTGCAGGAAGCAAAAGTTCCAACCACTTATCATTTTTTTTGTTGCTCATATTGGACAAGGTAGGATTCCTAAAATGAAAAGGGGTTTCCTGAAAATTTGAAAAATTTCCTTGCTAAATCCATATACTATAATTCTCTTATAAGGTGATATAAATGGAACAAATTTATTAACATCTAGATACTTTCTTGGTTTGGAATTTATGCCTTTTTTTTTTTTAATTCTCTATGCATAATTTTCCTTTATTTCTGTTATATTTATCCTCTATTCTCCTAAGGAACATCGAAGTGGACTATTGATCAAAAATACAATGGGTTCAATGATGCTTGTTATTTTGTATAGATGTTTTGAGGCTACAAAGTATCTTAGATACAAGGACCCATCTCATCCCATCAATGCTTATATGGAAGACTTAATTTTCCTTTATTTCTGTAATATTTATCCTCTATTCTCCTAAGGAACATCGAAGTGGACAAATATTCACTGTTGATAAAAAATACAATAGGTTACATGATGCTTGTTATTTTGTATAAATGTTTTGAGGCCACAAAATATCTTAAATACAAGTACCCATCTCATCCCATCAATGCTTACAAGGACCAGACAGATGTAACGTGCAACTTTATTCACTTTTTATATAACCAACTGTTTTAATGAAATATAATTATACCATAGGAGTTCAGGTGTAAGTAACCACGACCAAATCTTGCCCTGGAAAATGAGTATACTGGTCCGGACATTATGAAAGACTTAATTCACGTGGACCAGGACCCATCTCATCCCATCAATGCTTACAAGGACCAGACAGATGTAACGTGCAACTTTATTCACTTTTTATATAACCAACTGTTTTAATGAAATATAATTATACCATAGGAGTTCAGGTGTAAGTAACCACGACCAAATCTTGCCCTGGAAAATGAGTATACTGGTCCGGACATTATGAAAGACTTAATTCACGTGGACCAGGACCCATCTCATCCCATCAATGCTTACAAGGACCAGACAGATGTAACGTGCAACTTTATTCACTTTTTATATAACCAACTGTTTTAATGAAATATAATTATACCATAGGAGTTCAGGTGTAAGTAACCACGACCAAATCTTGCCCTGGAAAATGAGTATACTGGTCCGGACATTATGCATTCAATTAAAGAAGTATAAAAAGTTTATACATTCTTAATTTTTTAAACTCGGGATGCATGATGAAAACTATTCAAAACAGTATTTTTCAACAGAAAAGTTGACAAAAATTTTCCGGTGTTATATCTGAACAGTTTAAAACTATATTATCTTAAGATGAAGGGCTTATTTCACCAAATTTTATCGGATTTAGTTGGAGGAATTGTTCTGAAAATTATGGAAATTCCGGTCATATTTAGAGAAAATCTGGCAAAGATTTTGTAAATCCAAGTTATAGTTATTCAACTTCAAAATTTTAGGTTTTTGATGTTTTTGATGGCGCTGAATCCATTTCCACTATCAAAAACAAGATTCAAACACTGCATCTCCAATTTATTTTTATTTTTTATTTTTTACCTGAATTCCAATAACTTTTAACTTTTAGCCGCAATTCCTCTTGATAAACCACTCCAATTTAAATAAATAACTACGATTACTCTAATTATAATTAACTGTATGTTCTACAGCAATAATCATACGCTCACACGGAGATTGAACCACTTCTTCAACCCAACCTCGCATTAGAAATGCCCAAGAACAAGAAAACTTTTACACAATTTACGACAACTTGCTTTGAATAATGTAAACCATTTTGTTTTATCCCAAAGCTTATGGTTTTTTTCTGAACGCCGGAGAAAATGAAAAAAAAATTATTATTTGAATCATATCTTTCAATACATAAATGAACCAGCTTCTGTAAATCCTATAAACAATGAAAATTATACAGATTTATAAATCTTCGATTGCAACAAATTTGGGAAAGGAGAAAAATAAAATGTAAAACATTTAAACCAGGCTTCACAGAGAGGAATGTAGAAAAGGAGGAGCGTACTTCTCCGTGGCTTCATTGATTTCTGCTTGAAATCTTTTCATAGCGGCAGAGGGCAAGCAAACGGGAACCAGTATTCCTTGCACCCCACTTGTATTTTGGAGAGGGATGTAGAAGCTGGACACGCCTGGCACTGCTCCCACTCCCCCTTTTGCAGGCCCTCCGTATGCCGCTCTTCCCCATCCGAAATCCACATCCCCGAAGCCGATTTTGGTAACATCCGAAACCAGAAAGCTTCCCACCACTGTAAAATGCGGGCGCCCTTTCAATTCCATCAAATCTATCACCGATCGCATGTACTCATCGTTCACAGCTCTTTTCGCTTCGTTTATCAATTTCACAGCGAAAGACAGCGGATTTTTTGCCAGCTCTCCTGCAGTCGACTTGGCGCATGCAAAGCAGATCGCGTTCCCGTAGAAGCCTTTCGGAAGCGGCGGGTCGAATTTGGTTCGAGCGTCGAAGGGGAATATTAACCGAACCTCTTGCTCCGAAGGCAGCTGGAGAGCCCTGGTTCTCAAACGCCACAAACATGCCGATAGAACTTCGAATGTGGGGTGCTTCATGCCTTGGCCGACTGCTTGCCTCTTCAGCGACTCCATCTCCTTGGGTCCGAAGAAGAATGAATTGTGGCTCATCTCGTTCACAGGCACCATCTGCCCATCCTTGTCTTCGATTTGATCGTACTCGTAAAGAGGAAAGTTAACAGCCGGAATCGTCCGAGGTCGGAGGATTTCTCTTTTCCAAACCGGACGAACCGAAGGCCTCGCCGCCCCATTCGCCATTTCTCCGACAGCAGTCATGAACTGAACGAGGCCAACGGCGTCGCACATTGTGTGGTTCAACTGCAGGGCGAATATGAACCCTCCGCATTTCAGCCGCGTTACCTGAAAGTTCATGATCATCAGTACGCTCAGAAATAGAAATAGCAGCCAAGGCAACCGCCAATAGCAAATGCAGACGAAAATTAATCGAATTAATGATGAGCATAAAGAAAATTAACCTGAATGAGAAGCAGAGGAGAGTTGGTGAGGGTTTCCGACCCCGGGACGTCGTGCAGCAGATCTTCCCAGCACGGGAATGGCGGCTGAAGGTCTCCGAATTCCTCGAGAGCAACGTCGGCATCAGCTTCCACAAACAGCACCCCTTCGCCCGTGCAGTCCACCACGAGCTTACCGCCGGGCGCGTCTCTGAGTCTTCCGGCAAAAGGATAATAGAACACCAAAGCCTTGGCCAGCCCTTCTCTGATAACTCTGGCAGGATCCTGACCCTTCTTCGATGGGTCGAAACGATAGAACTGAACGATCGGAATATGAAATCTGAGACCCGCTTGATCATCGATATTGGAAAGGTATAGAGACTCTTTAGGAGTAGACAAGGAAGGAGCGACAAGGACGGCCGGTTTTCTGGCGACCTTGAATTGCAGAGATGCCATGGCAGATTAAATTTTCGACAGTCAACCGAAGCCTACGAATCCAGCAAGTCAGCAGAAAATTCTGCACTTGACTGGAGACTGGAAGCAAAACAAATAGAGATGCAAGATTTGAAGGTGGAGAAGGTGCTGTGACATAGTTGCATAAGGTTTCACTCTTTATAAGGATCTGAACAGACTTGACATTATCTCACCTAGTGGGCCAACACGGTTAGCCATGACAGGTATTCCACATTTAAAACGCACTCAGAAATCTCCCAATAATTTCAGAGAGTCTACCATCCACGACATGTCGATAAAATTGACACCAAGATAGCTCCGCTTTCAGACGGGAACTCGATTTGAATTTGATTATAAAAATCTCAGCGACGAGAATTTACAATTATAAAGCAAAACCGCATTTTCGGATCAAGTCAAATAATTGGAATGGTTATTGAGGTAATCACATATTGTGTGACACGTATAAAACGCCTCGGGGTCCGTAATGAAAGGGCGTAGCGAATGTATCGGGTTCAAATTTTGTGGAGAGGCGAAATTTCGGAGACCGCTACGGGAAACCATTACACACTTTCCTTTATTCGTTTCGTCCAACTTTGTCGGATTATCGGGAATCTAATAATTTTTTTAGATATTTAAATATCCAACGAACTCTATCGAATTATTGGTGAATATTGGAACATTTAACTATTCAAATAGAGTATTATTTATATATCCAACTTTGTCGGATTATCGGTGAATGTTTAAACATTATAACTATTTAAAAAAAGTATTCGTTTTCTCATAATTAGAGTACGAAGAATTAGGGAGTGTGATTCGACTTTGATACATACAACCATTATTTTATGTTAGCCGTCATATTTATGCCAGAAAAGTTGACGGGGTCAAAGTCAATTATTACAAAGGATATAGGGTCACAAATTAAGTCATAATGTTGTAAAATAATTTCAACACGTGTAGATTATGATATGAATATACATTTCATATTTATTTTAGTGAAAGATATTCTTTTACACTAATATTTTCTCTTTTTCTTATTCCAAAAAGAATTTGAATATCTAAAATTGGTCGGAATTCTACCTTCTTAGACTGTAAGTGAAGTTCTGTAATGCCCATCTTTATGATAGTACATATTATGTTTGCGGTTGTATAAGCATTTCCAACGGAGCATTAATTCAACTAGATACATTAATTGAGAATACGTATTAGCTTGGGAGGTGATTCAACATCATTTTAAATATCCAATTTTCATTTTAGTATGGAATAGTTGGTTTTTATATTAAGAAAAAGTTAACACTGTAGGGCCCTTCTTTCTACATATCCAAGGGAGGTTGGAGGTTAGTCTGTAATAGTTGGTTTCTATATTAAGAAAAAATTAAGGCTATAGGGGATTTCTTTGTACATATCCAAGGGAGGTTATCTTAAATCATTGTTAGTAAAGAGAGAGGTTATCTTAAATCATTGTTAGCAAAGAGATATTATGTTCTGGATGAATTTAAATCGTT
>APFE030355442.1:0-10437 GCA_000404065.3 Pinus taeda
AAAGGCACCATGTCACTCTTAAACATGACACTTTCCATATCTCATGTTAGGTTTGGGTTATCCTCACTTTGTCACTTGTCTTACCAGGTTTTGGAAACCATTTTTCTCTCATATGATTATATCATATTATCACGATGACCTTTATGTTGAGTCAAATGTTTCCAAATTCTGTAGTCGTTTCATTGATATGTTCAAGAGAAGTCCCATCTACAATTCAAACCACTTATACCCAATTTTACTTTTCTACCACAATCCTGAATCACTCTTGCCAACTCTGACAAATCCTAAGTTTCGTATCGATGATGTGGGAAAAATTATGGGCCTCCTTTGATTGATCACTTCATGTCGATTCCAGCTCATTATCTATGATAATGATCTGGAAATTTTGTTTCAGTACCTTGGATCTTGCGTACCTCAATGGGAGGTTCTTTGAATTCAATGATAGGTTCACATCAGTGGCCTTTGATCAAATGATTCTGTGAGTGTTCGAATTTAGTTTCATTGTTCACACTCGTAGATTGTGTTTTCATACCTTTAGATCCATTTTCATCATTGGTGGTTTCTCTCATGCCTATTAATGGTTCACATCATTGACTAGTAATCAGGTGGTTTCTACCATGTTCGACTTCAACCCATTTATTCAGTTGGTTATATTCATATTTTGGTTGGATCAGGACAGAGATGAAGACCTTGGGTTTCATTTGATAAATCCAGACTACATGGAGTTATTAAGTATTCATGATTCTACACATGATCCCTTCTATTCAGATCGTTTCATCCATGCTATGGATTCATACAAATGATACCTTCTATTTGGATGACTACGTCCATACTGTGGATTCATACACATGATCCCTTCTATTTGGATGGTTGTATCCATGCTGTGGATCCATGCACATGATCCCTTCTAGTCAGATGGTTGCATCCATGTCATGGATCTATGTATTGTTCGATGCTTACACTTTGATCATACTTACATTAAAAATGTCAGATATATTGTATTATGTTTGATTTGCAAGTATCCCGACGATGGCTCTCCAAAGTCCTTGCCTTGATTTGTAAAGAATTTCAGCCATCACTTCTCGTTCTAACTTCATGCTTTAAGGGGAATTCAGTATAGAGTATTTTGTCGCACTCCCAGTCTCATATCCTAAGTGTCGCAGTTTGTGTCATCAATGTCACAAGTGTTGCAAAGTGACAAAAGCCATCAAGAACAATGTATTCACCATGAAACATGTTTAGAACCATCCCCGAAGGAAGAAGAAGGCTTTCCTTGAAGGAATTCTAAAGAAATTATCTAGAACCTTGTTTTGCAAGTCCAACACTACTTTTAGAAGACAAAACCATGTTGGTAACCTTTTGTCTAACTAGTGACTAGTGTTACCAGCATGCCTTTTGATAGGAAAATACGTGCTAGCCCTCTTCAAGAATTTTTTTCCTAAAATGGAGGAGAATCTTGTCCCACTAGAAGTCTCTAGAACAACGAGTTCGTTGTAGTTGAATGAGAATTAGAGTGAGACCTCCCATTCCTAGTTCTTGATCCTACTTTAATGGATCTTCCCCTTGAAATGTGGAACCTCTCCCTCCCTTTATGGATCCTCAACTCACTCTCCTTCCCTATAAATCAAATCCTTTCCATATACTTTTGGTTAGCTATTGGTTGGCTATTGCTTGGTTGCATTCCTAGTATTGAACTATGCCCAAATGTTGCCCATTTTGCTTAGGAGAAAGGAGTGCTTGAAGGTTAAGGCTATGACTTGGGAACTCACATAAAGGAGCCTTCCAACATAAAGGCTTAAGTGGTTATAGTGATCTCTTTACTATCTATTAATAATACATTATGTGTTTTCTTTCCATAAATGTGTTGATTATAGCTCATTTGGTATAATAATCCTTGATATGTTATATGGTTTATATTGGAATGGTTTTTGCCATGTATGTGTTTGTTGTTTCCACATGATTCTCCTTTCAAGTATTCGTCCACATCGGTGAAGAGGAGATCGATCTTGGAAGTGATAGAATTAAGGATGACACCAATGGATTTTAAAATCAGAGTGAGGTAGGCCATCTACCCTCCTTTGTGTTTTCTAGTATAAGCTAGGAAATTTAGCACATATTTGTCTAGTTTGTTGCTAGATCTTCCCATAGGAGTAGAGTGATCATTTTTGTCTCCACAACAATGGCTTTAATGACTAAGCTTGTAGAGACTGAATCATTCTCTTTCAAGGAAGAAGTAGAGCAACTTGTATGGGTTAATGCAATGGTGGAGGAATCTAAATCCATTATAAAGAATAATGCTTGGGAAGTGGTTTGAAGACCAACAGACAAATCAGTTGTGGGTTGGAGATGGATCTTCAAGGCAAATCATGTAGCAAATGGAAGCATAAAAAAGTAAAAGGCCATACTTTTGGTCAAAGGGTACTCTCAAGTTGTGGGGATTGACTACGAGGAGACCTTTGCTACTATAGCAAGGTACTAATCCATCAAATCAATTCTTTCTCTAGTTGCACATATGGGGTGGAAGATCCACCAAATGGTTGTGAAAACAACATTCCTTAATGGAGTTATTAAGGAGTAGGTATATATCGATCAACCATAAGGCTTCGAGACTTTTAATTATGAGTCTCATGTGTGCAGACTCAAGCGAGCATTGTATGGTCTCAAGCAAGCACCCAATGCTTGGTACACTAAGATTGATAGCTATCTCATCGGTTTGGGATGCACCAAAAGTGAAGCGGATGAGAAACTCTATCATATATTGGCAGAAGGAAAATTGTTGATTATTTTCATATATGTTGATGAGTTGATTTTAATTGGTGATGAGTAGTTGATCAGACCTTGCAAGGAGGAACTTGCAAGAGAGTTCCAAATGAAGGAAATGGGGTTCATGCACTACTTCCTCAGATTGGAAGCATGGCAAGGTTGTGGGAAATTGTTTGTCTCTCAAGGCAAGTATGTTGACAAGATAATTCAAAGATTTCACATGGACAATTGCAAACCCATGGAGACACCCCTAGCGACCAACTAGCGGAAAGAGGATGACACTTCAAGAGAGGAAGTGGATGTTATTATTTACCGATAATTGGTGAGTTCACTAATGTATCTTGTGAACACACGACCAAATATGTGCTATGAAGTCAACCAGTTGAGCCAAGCTATGGTTAGGCCAACCAAATTGTATTAGAGTGAAGCTAATTATGTTATACAATTCGGTGAATGGAAGAGAGAAAATACCAAGTTGGGAGTGCTTATGTTTTGATTTGGTAGAGGAGGAAATAAGGCAGAATACCAGAGATAGGACTTCATGGAAGGGTGAGGATGAAGAAAAAATTGTATTGGATAGAAAGGAAAAGAAGGGAAAATGGAATAAATCCCAATACAAAACTAGAATATAGTCAAGGGGGCAAGAAAGATTTGTAAAAAAATTAAATGCTTCCATTGTCAAGAATTTGGGCACTATGCCAGGAACTGTCTACATAATAAAAAACACAAGGAAGATGAGAGACTTATGCAGGATGTGAGGGAGAATGTGGGTTCTCCTTCAAGTCACTGTAGGTAGAGAAGGTCACCAGATCGGTACACTATCTACATGGCTCTAATGACTGAGCTTGTAGAGACTGAGGCCTCCTCTTTCGAGGAAGGAGTGTATGGGTTGACGTAATGGTGGAGTATGAATCCATTGTAAAGAACAATGTTTGGGAAGTGGTCCCAAGACCAACAGATGGATCTTCAAGGTCAAGCATGCAGCAAATGGAAGCATAGAAAAGCATAAGGCTAGATTTTTGGCCAAGGGGTACTCTCAAGTTGAGGGGATTGAATATGATGATAACTTTTCTCTTGTAGCAAGGTACTCATCCATCAGATCAATTATTTCTTTAACTACATAGGTGGGGTGGAAGATCTACCAGATGCATGTGAAAACAACATTCCTCAATGGAGTTATTAAGGAGGACGTGAATATCGAGCAACCAGAAGGATTCGAGACTTTTTGACTGGGAGTTTCATGTGTGGAGACTTGACCGAGCGTTGTATGGTCTCAAGCAAGCACAACGTGGTTCGTACACGAGGATCAATAAATATCTCATCGATTTGGGCTTCACCAAAAGTGAAGCAGATGCAAACCCCTCTATCATATCATGGTAGAAGATAAATGGTTGATTATTGTCTTATATGTTGATGACTTGATTTTAACTGGTGATGAGCAGTTGATCAAATCTTTTGGAATCAAGGACATGGGTCTCATGCACTACTTCCTCGATTTGGAAGTTTGGAAAGGTGATGGTGAACTCTTTGTCTTTGGGAACGTATGCCTAGGATATACTTGTAGTAGAGGAATTGAATCTCCCCAAGAATGGATGATGGGTTTTGCTTACTTTCTTTCTACTTATTTTACATATTGCTCTTCTAGTTTTCAGTTCATAGTTGCATTATATGTCTCAAGACAAAAATGACCTAATTTTGATTTTTTTTAAATTTCTTATATTGAAAAAACTTTGGTTGATTATGTTATTAATCTAATTTTTTAATAATAAACCAAGACAAACCATCAAACCATAATACATTTTATATTCAAATATTAAAAATAAAAATATATATATATTGTATTCAAATGAGAAATAATTTTATTAACCAAAAAATTAATAAGTATTTTCAAAAACCAACTCTTAAATCTTTTAAGATTTTTTCACACTTTTAATAAACATTATTAAATAATTATATTTAAAACAATAACATTGTAAATCCACAACAAATTTGCAAACATTATTAAATAATTGTATTTAAAACAATAACATTATAAATCCACAACAAATTTTCAACATCATTAAAATTTAAAAAACAATAACATTGTAAATCCACAACAAATTTTAAAACAATAACATTGTAAATCCACAACAAATTTTCAAGATCCCATTCAAATTTAAAAAACATTCATCCAAAATCACAAGTCCCATTCAAATTTTCATATCCCAGGAAATTCCCTTTATATATAGAGAAAATCCAGCAAAGATTTTTGTAAAGCCAATGTATAGTTGTTAAACTTCAAAATTTTAAGTGCTGAATCCATTTCCACCATCAAAAACACTATTCAAACATTGCCTCCACAAGATTTTTAAAACTTTTTTCCATAAATTCCGGCTACTTTTAACTGTCCAGAACATTCCTCCACCTCCCAAAATAACCAGTGCACTCCACCTCCCAAAGTAACCAGCGCACTGATAGCGGTTCATATTCTAATCATCATCCGGCTCATGTCCAGTGCACTCCACCTCCCAAAGTACATCATCCGGCTCATCTCATCACGGTGTGCAAAATTTTAATTTCAAGTGAAAAGCCTTGAAAGCTGGTGAAAAGGTTGTCTGGCGGTGTTGTGCGTTTCCATCGGACAACCTCCAGGCTTGGTTATCTCCATCACACACCATCCACTCTTTCGTATCCAAATTCAGAGACATCCCCGCATCCTTGGAATAATTGTGATGCTGTGCTTTCCGTCATAGGCGGCTGCTACCCTATGTGAATAAAATTGCAAGCCGTGCGAAGTCAAAAGCTCCCACTGGCCATGAGTGAGATTTGCCTGCCACAACCCCATTACAGCGGAGGAACGCCAGCCCATCACGACACACAAAATAAATATTTGGCTCTTGTATACCGTAATAGTAATAATGTGCACCCGCCGCACTGCCATGTCCATTATTCGCCGGGGCATTCGCAAATTTCTTAGTTTTACAACAAACAAATCGGTTTGTGTGTCATAAGTTGTGAGCATATGGGTTGAGGTGTAGAAGATGGTGTTGCCATGCACAGTGGAATGGAATGGTCGCCTGAATAATCCGTAACTGATCTTTGAACACAGCCTTACACTCCATTTGTCTGTGGCGGAGCTGTAGACAAGAGAATGTACCTGACCTGATCTCACTTCTCCCCACACCATTACTTTATAAGTTTTAGTTGCACTGTCTACAACTATGTTGATGGACATGGAAGGTGTGCAGTTGCTCCCCCATAGTTTTTTCTTCAAACACGACTGGAGCCCAAGGCGCGTGCTCACCTTTGTATCGGGCAGCAGTTGGAAGGATCTTGTCAAGGCATTAGCGGCCACCATTTTTCCTTCACTGCTTACAAAGAGCATAAGACTGTCGGCAGTTCCCTGGAGAAGCCAACATGAATTAGTCAGATCCGCCTCATACATTGTCTGGAAAAAATACGACTTGTTAGAATGGTTGTTGAAGAGGCAAAAGTCGAAGGGATTCTGGGGACCGTCAGTGAGAGCAATCCAGGATTCCTGGTTTCTGCTGTCGTATAGTCGTTGAAAAATGTTGGACGACGAAACCATGTTGTGCCACGCAACACAAATTTGTTGGGCTCTCAAGACTTCGCAGATTGATAGGCGTGACAGAATGTCATGCAGAATCGCTTCGGGTAGACGGTCCAAGAGGCATTCCGTTGATCTATCCACGCGCCGCTTCTTGATTTGGGATGGGACTTCTTCCGTTGGATCATGAATTCTTGCGGTGTCGCAGCAGCTACCGTGGTGAATCTGGCTGTTGCATGATGTACCGTCGTCAATAGGATGACTTGCCTCTTCATCATAAATCTGAATCTGAATCATCTCGACCAGGCTTTTCATCGACATTGCTCAGATTCAAAACGCAGTGTCGGGCCCAATGAGCAAAGAAAGCGATAGCATGAATGAGCAAAGGGATCAATTTATTTATACATTCCTCCACGGAAACTAGAAATCAGCAAACCTATAACTTTACTTAAACATTTCAGTCCCAGGTTGGAGATCCAGACGTTGGCATTAAAGATAAGTGGGACATGGTCAATTCCACTCCCTTTCATACCGGATCCAGACGTTGGCATTAAATATAAGTGGGACAGATAATAAACCCATGGTCAATTCCACTCCCTTTCATATTTGTGTTTAAGGTATTTTTTTTGTGACGATATCCATGGTTTTGGCAGTTTTATTATTATTAATTAATTATATTTAAGACCGTTGCTGATTGGGCACCCCATTTTCAGTTCGGGCACCCCATTTCAGTTCGGGCACCCCATTTTCTAATATTGTTGGATTGTTCGGTTGAGACTTTTTACCTCATACGATTCCCATTTTTTAAAAACTAAGGGAATGGGTTTAGGGTTTTGTGAGTTTTATTAATTTTTTTTAAGTTATTATTTTGATTTGATATATACAGTTTTTTAATAAGTTGAAATTGTTTTTACGAGAATTTTTCAAATTAACAATAATAATTTAGATTTATTTTAATTCTTGATTTACCAAGTTTTAAGAGTACCAATTGTTTTTTATTTGTAATTTTATTTTAAAATGAAAAGAGATTTGATCCCTCTCTATATCTGGTAGATCCAGAGTTAAAATAGATTAGTGGGGTTTAATTATTGATTTTAAATTTTTTCTTTTATTAATTTTATTTTGACCTAGTCAAAATGTTAAACATTACAATATTTCTACCATACTTGGATCAAATGTTTACATATGAGTTAAGTTTACTATGAACCTCAAATATAAAGATTTTTTTAATAAAAAATGGAATAGTTGACGGGAAATCTTGGCCATTTTTGACAGGCCACATGCATCTACAAGAGATATGCATTTATGGTTAACCCTACTCTTCTTAAAACACCTTTCTGAATCACCGAATAGTCTCCATGAGTGCCATGAGTAAATCATGCCATTTATAGCACGCCACGTGCATCTACAATAGCTATGCATTTATGCTTAACCCTACTCTTCTTAAAACACCTTTATGAATGGTGGAATAGTCTTCATCAAGGCCATTTATGACAGGCCACGTGCATTCGCAACAGCTATGCATTTATGCTTAACTCTATTCTTCTTAAAACACCTTTCTAATAGCGGAATAGTCTCCATGAGTGCCATGAGTAAATCAAGCCATTTATGGAGGCCACCTGCAGCTATGCATTTATGCTTAACCCTATTGTTCCTAAAACACCTTTCTGAATAGGGAATAGTCTCTGTGAGTGCCATGAGTAAATCAGGGCAATTGAAATAATAATTATTATCCTATAACATTCTAATAGTATCTTTACCTATTTTCATATATAATTTTTGGCCTTATATGTAATAATATATTTACCCAATTACATGGGTTATTTTAATAATATTATTGGAATAATAAATTATTAAATAGATATACATTACTAAAAAATATAAATTACTTATAAAATTATATTAGATAGAGGATATAACTTATGAATTTAATTTTAAATGGACCTTGATAAATAAAAATAAAAATTAATCCACCTAAAATTTTACTAACTTCTAAGAATAATAGTAAAGAATTTTTTATATATCAAGAATATTACTTGTTTATAATAGTATTGGAATAATAGATTAATATATAAATATAGATCAATTAATATTAAATTAAATGAATTAAAAAATTTATTAATTTAATTTCAATTGGACCATTGGTTTTAAATGACAAATAAAAAATAAAATTATTATTAAATAATTATAAGATGTACCTATGATATTATTTTATTGTATTATATAATGTACCTAATTTAACTAATTCCTTAGAAAAATAATAATTAAATTTAACAAGAATATTTTTGGTTTGACTTGGGGCATTAAGTCAAAATTAACCGTTGGAGTCTCTACACACACTATTTAACAAGCTGGGCTAGATTGGTTCTTCAACTTGTCCTGATGATGAACCCCACTGGTTGGTTCGAAACGCGTCGACAAAAGAATATTTATGTGATTTCGCCGAAAATTCTATAAACAATGTTATGGATCACAGAAGTCTAAATTCCTTAATCTTTTATATATGTTTTTTGCCTTAGTTACAAAAGTGTATAAACACTTGTTTCCTGAAGTGAACCCGCGTATACGTAGGTTTCCTCAGGCACAGTCGCGTATACACGCAGTCTGCACTAAGTACAGTAGCGTATATCTTGCAACATTCAAGATTTATAAACTTTTGGGTCTCTGAAGTTTGGCTGGTGTTTTGAGTCAGTTTGAAACAATCATTTTTGCCAGTATCAGTTGTCTGTGTTACAACAAGCGTTTTACTCCGATTTCTCTCTGATTATAAGGAATTTTGGTCTTGTTTTGTGTTTGCAAGCGTCATCATCTTTTTGCTAAAAGCACGCAAGATTTCTTGATTGGAATCTTGGCTGCTCTGATTTATCAGAGCAGAAAGATTGTTATAAATCTTTGTGTTCAACTTTGCTTTTGGTGACTTTTTTGTTTGCTTAACAAAATCGCTTTTTGTGACCATTTACTTCTTGATTTCATCAAAGTTGTCAATTGATGCTTTTTTGAAATTGTCTTTTTTGATCTTTTTTGGTCTTTGTTACCAAAGCTTTCATTGCTGCTTTTGGTTGTTAAAAAGCCTTTTTAAACACATTTGTTTTTGTCGAGTTTTCATTCATTGTATGGTGTCAACTTGCAAAAGTGTTTCTTGCTTCTTGTTTCAATCGCAAAGTTTCAGTTTTTGTTGAGAGCATTTTCAAAAAGACTTTCTTGTTGCTACTTTGAAGAGAACTTCTTGAAAAGTTTTTGTTTTGCTTTCTTGAACTTGCTTTTCATTTGGTTTCCTTTTGGTGAGTGAAAGTGCTTTATGTTTATCTTGAGTTTTGTTTTTAGTATTTAGACGAAATGAATGGTAGCATCTCATATTCAATCTAGATATTGTAAGTGGCAAAAGAAAATTTGAAAAGCAAAGCAACTTTCATTTTTTGTTTTAGAGTTGTTTTCAATCTTGCATCAAGCATTTAGTTGTTGCATTAGGATAGATTTGCATCTCTTTAGGCATAAATAGTTTTGTTAACTTTTGGGTGTGAAGTGTGAATTAAAGAAAAGAAAAGAAAATTTTATTTCATTAGAAGTTTCCTTTCGAACCCTATAGAAATTACTCTTCATCGAAAAACAATGACAAAGTGCACATGCATATAGTTAGGTTTTATTAATTTCTTTTGCGTCGAAAAAAAAACACCACTAGTTGCACTTCCATCATCCCTTGACTTAAAAAACAGCCCTTAAAATCAAGCGCTAACTAAAATTTACTAGAACTTTTTCTTTTAAGTTAAATATACCAACAAGTGTTAGGATTTTTGGGCCTTTGATTAGGTGAGTGGAGAGTTAACTCTCCAAGGCCGTATTAAACGTCAAACATAGGAGTCTGATTAACGAGAGAAAATTCAATAGTGTTAGGAAGACCAGGAAAGCTCTGGATCTGGGCGTTAAGCACGAGGGTCTGTGAAGATAGGGAAGAGAGATACCCCCTCTCCTACTTCTCCGAACTTACCTCACGATTGTTCCACGTGCCTTATGCGACGAGTTGGTATCCATAGTTGCTTCTCCTAGGGAACGACATAGGTGGCTGTGGAGGGGAATCCCGTGGCACCTGAGGTCGACGTTGTATCACTCTCAGCAGCACTACTGGAGGG
>APFE030355449.1:0-10851 GCA_000404065.3 Pinus taeda
TGAAAAGGTATTTCAGCAGAGATTGGCTTGAGGTGTAATAGTAAGAGTTTTTTCTTCCCCTCAAAAATTTGACACTTGCGATAGGAGCTCACATATTTTTTGACATCAGAAAACAAGGTAGCCCACTAGAAACCAACTCTAAGGATTTTATCTACTGTATTCTTCTAGTAAAGGTGTCCTCCACAGTCACCTACATGAAACTCTTGTAGAACTTTGTCAGCTTCTTCTTTTAATAACCAATTGAGAAGAATACCTTCATGGTCTCTCCAAAACAAAACTTTGCCTCATATACAAAATATTAAGGATTTTATCTTTAAAAACCTGCTTTTATTCCTTGATAATTGAGGAGGATCTTGTAAATTTAGTAAAACATAAATAATATTGGCATACCATGGTGATTCAAGAAAGGCTTGGTTGATTAGTGGAGTTGCCATCTCCTCTTCATTATCTATTGCTGCAATAAAATTAATATCCAAGGCCTGACAATTTGATTCAGCCATGGCTTTGGCTAAATCTTGGCCCTTGATTAACTTCGTAGGTTAATTTCTGTATCATACTCTAAGATATTAGCAATCCACTTTCCGCTCTTTCCATCTCGACCATCCTAAGTTAGGATATCTTTTACTACTGAATTGGGAACATAGGTTACTATGTGAGAATACAAGATGTATACCTTAAAATCTTTAATGGCTTTGACCAAAGCCAAGGCTTGTTTTTCCATTATATTTTATTTCAAAGGGGTATATCTATTGGCTTTACTAAAGAAAGCAATGGGTTGTTCACATCCTTGGTCATTTTTCTTTAATAGGACTGCAACTATTGTGTTCTTTGAAGGAAAGGAAAATAAAATGAAATCTCTACCAAATTTAGGACTTATTAGTACAGGCGTTTTAATTAAGGCTAGTTTAATATCTTCAAAGAATTTCTTAGCCTCGACAGTCCAGTTTATTGTGGATTCTTTTTCAATCATATTATTAAGTTATCTAGTTAATTCTGCTAGTTTAGATATAAATCTTCTAAGAAAATTGATTTTTCCTAAGAAAGCTTGTAATTCTCTAATGTTCCTGGGGTGTCTTATTTGTAAGATGACTTCTATTCTTGTAGGGTCTATTCTTATACCATCTTCCGAGATTATGTGACCTAATAACGTTCCTCCTTCTAACCCAAAAAGGGACTTTTTGGGGTTCAAGGAGATTCCAAACTTCCTGCATTTAATAAACACTTTCCTTAACTGATCTAAATGTTGATTATCAGACTTTGGAAACACAGTAATGTCATCTAGATATATCACAAGGAAATCACGAATTTCTTTAGCAAAGGCTATATCCATAGCCCTCTGGAAAGTGGAACATGCATTCATTAGCCCAAAATGAATTTTCACATACATAAAAGTGCCCCAAGGAGTAGTAAAGGTAGTCTTGGGTTTGTCATAAGGATGAACTAAGATTTGATTATAACGAGAAAACCCATCCAACAATGAGATTCTAATTGATCCAACTACTTTATGTAAAATGTGATCCTTCTTGGGGAGAGGGTAATTGTCTCTTAGCAATACTTTATTGAGGTTTCTGAGATCCACACACAGTTTTATCTCACATATTTTATTTCTTATTGGCACTATGTTTTTGACCAAATCAGAAAATTTGATTGGTGCAATTATTTTAGCATCATACATCCTCTGAATTTCTTTTTCTATCATAGGTAGTAAGATAGGATTAATCCTTCTTAGTTTTTGTTTGAAAGGTTTTTGATTTTCTTTTATAGGAATTGTGTGCTGGATGATGTTGGTGTCATAGGATTTTAGGTCCTTGTAACTCCAAGAAAACATCCCTAAATTCTTTCAACAGCTCAATGTATTTCACTTTTTCATTTGGAGGTAATGACTTTGAAACTTTGATCATTTTTGGATTATCATCAATGCCTATATTGCATTCCTCAGTGTCATATCTTAATGGTTCCATTTTAGGTTTCCTAGAAAGATCATTTGAATCAAATAAATCTTCTAGAGGGGTTAATCCCTTTCGTAAGAATTAATTCTTTAGATTAATTACTCAATTTTCTTCATTGATCATTTCATCAGTTTCCATTAGCTCTAAGTTATCTACATCCGATTCGTTAAATTTAGTTGGATTAAGTCTATCTACTTTTTCATATTCTATCTTATTTATTTCTATATTATCCTTACTGTTAAGATCTATCGATGTATTAGTATCTATGTTATTATTTACAAATTCTTATTCTGAAAGTAAAAATATATTTATCTGTTTACCATTAGTAAATTTTTCCACTTCTTCAAATTATCTGGAATTGTAGGTTTGTGGCTAACATCAGTAGTGTAATGATAGTTCAGTTGGAAAGGGTAATTTACAAGTGCTGGCAAACATTGTTAAACTGTGGGCTGGCATGTTATGTCTTCTGGGGATGACTGCAACCTTTGTTTCTAAAAAAGTATTAAGCATTTCTATAATAGTATCTCTATAGAAACTTAATATAGGGTCTTTAGTCATATCTATAGCATCAGTTTGTTTCACAATTAGTTCAGAGTCTCCCATAATAGAGACTCTTTTATCTCCTAGACTCCTAACTAACTTAAGACCTAAAATTAATGCTTCATATTCAACAATGGTATCATTCATTTGAAATTCAGTCTATATGCATGGCCTTCTCAGTAATTGTTTTCCAAGTTATATATCCACACTCTTGCTCCTGCTCCTAACCTATTTACTCATCCATCGAACTCTAAGTGCCATAATATCTCATGATCATAATTTTCTCTATCTGGTGGAACAAACTTCTCATCACTCACAATAATTAGACCTTCTTGTTCACTGAATAGCTCTGTACTCTGATTAGTCTCATTTGGTCTAGAAACTGCAATTTCTTTTGGTTCTCTATCAATATTGTCCAAAAGTGTTTCTTGTGTTTGATCAGCATTATACAAAATAGAAGAGTCAATATCTAAGTGTATGGAGTAGATGTGAAATTTTTGAGGTCGATCCTGGCTACTTACATATATTTCATTAAGGTTTATCGACATAGTTTCTTAGTTTGTCCAAAAACAAAGATTGTTGCATAAGACATATCTAGTTGAAGAGATCCCTGAAGTTTGGCTCTTCATGACCTTGATAACAACATGCCATACTTTAGTGGGATGTTAGCAACTACAATGTTGATAATAATGCTCTCGGCAGAATATTAGACTAATGTAACACATAGGTCTTTGATTAATCCTATACACTTTACTTGAGTTGAATCAAATGAGAATAAGTCTCTGTAGGGCCTTGTAATGTCTAGGTTCAATTTGTCCATTACTGGTTTGGGCATTAAATTGTGAGAGGCTCGAGAATCCAACATTGCATTGTGCAGAATCTTGTCATGGATACTAACACTTATATAAAAAGGTGGAACTCCTCCTTCTAATGGTTTTCCATTAACATCAGGACCAAATATAAGTTCTAGTTTATCATCAAACAAGTTAACTAAATCTTCATTTTCAGCAATGTTTAAGGTCTGGTTTATCTATGATTTGTAAGGTTCGTTCTTGATTAGTTCTATTAAAGGGACTGGAATCTTTAGCTTTGCTATCTCTGCTCCCAAATTGAAAGGCAAAGAGGATTTTTCTGATTGAAGGTTTTGATTTTTGGCAGCAGGGATTTAAGTAGAATTGTTTTCTTTTTCTTTAGTAGGGATCATTTTATGTGGTTTTTCAAGCGAAATTGAAGTGGATGGTTGATTAGCAGAAGGTTGATAAGAGGTTATATCTAAAATTGGGGGGGCAGAAGGATTTGGGTTTTGTCTAGGGAGAATTTGGAGGATTTTTGACACAGGGGATTATTTTACCTTACTGGGTTGATTTTTTGTTGTTTTCTTTGTCTCGTCAAGAACATCTACATTTCTTTTGCTTCTCAGGTTATATTGCTTGTGAACTTTGAAAACAGCATAGTCATATCCTTGTTTATAATCAAGTGATTAACCAGAATATACCTGTAATTGCTGGAGCATATATAGTTCCTTCTCATCTTGGGTTAGAAAAGCAATGCCTTCATCATTTACTCCCATTAAGTTGATTTGTGCATCATGCTCTAGATTTTTTGGATTAGTTGTTTCTAGATAATTCTCTTGAAACGGAGGCCATATGTTTTGATGTGGTCCATTTTTCCTTCTATTTTGGTTATTTATGAAATTTGGGTTTCTAATGGGACATTCTTATTGGTTATCCCATTTGGGTTTCCTTTCCATGTTACCTATTCTTTCCATTAGTGTTCCCATGTTTTTAGCCAAGTTATCTATTTTAAGACAAGATGGTGAAGTTTCTTCCTTAGCAGTTCTATTTTCATTTCTAACTCTAGTCCTTTTAGCTAACAAATTAGCTTCTACACTAAAAGCTACAATTTGCATCTCTTCTAATGTTGGGGGATTTCTTTCCCTAAGTTGGTATGCCATATCAATATCAAAACCATCAGGGAACATTAATAACGCTAAGTCAGGCTGGGGTCTAAGGTTAAATAGGATTGCATTATATATATATTATTGAATCTAGTGGAGTAATCTTGAACAATTTTGTTAGGTCCTCTCTCAATATTCTCATATTCTTGAAGGATTTGGAAGAGATTCTTTTTAATTTTCCACCTATCAATAAACAACCTTTGCGAATTTTCTAGTTGTACTATGTGGTTGGCACGAAATGCTTTAAACCACTTCTTGACATCACCAGTCAAATATTGGGCAAAAAGTCTCATCTAGACATCCGATTAGTCTAATTCATGTAGTTCAAAGAAGTAAGACATCCTATTTACATGTTGTTGCGCAGTGTACTAACCAATAGCATCAAACAAGGGAATCTTACTCTAATAATCTATAGGCATAGCATGAAGTTGGGCAGGTGAAACAAGAGGAGCATATATATTTTCCATTGTTCTTGGTTCGGATTGGATAAGTTTTGGGGTTGATATGATTGGGATTAATGTAGTAATGGATGATATGATAGGTCGCTTAGACATTATATGGGTGTTTTGACCCATGGATAGGACAAATGACATGACAGTTACTAGAGGACGGTATAAATGATTGGAAGCTGCAATCCATTTGGGACATCACTGAAGCACATAACATAAATTTTAGAGTGAAGCAGAGCGAACGGAATAAAACTAAATGATAGGCAGTGAGCAGGAAAAGTGAGGCTCGGTTGTTCGAGCCATAGGGTTGTGTTATAATCACTAGCCGACTTTGGGGTTTTCATAGTGAGGTTCGGGGGTAGAAAACTACATGATAGGAGAGCGAAGGGCGATATGGTGGCAGAGTAACCAATCAAGAAGAATAGTGAAGAAGGGTCACAATGGGAGAATAGTGTGGAAAGGTCGCAAGCTATTACTCATCAATTTAGTGAGTCAGGGACCATTATACAATAGACCAATAGGTTATGGGCCATTGTACAGTGAACAAAGGAGTCATGGAATTGTTACAGTAAACTACATGATAGTATGGGTTGTGGGAAACATGTTTAGCATTCAAGTGGAAGGTGTCAATTCAGTGCACATGGGCAACATTGTGCATGAATGCTATGAATTTGGAAGGTTTGTGCAGGCCATTTTGTCGGTTTCACAACATTGTAAAAGATTGTAATTTTGTAAAATATAATTAGAAAATTGTTTATTGAGTGGTCATACTTATTTTGGTAATTTCCCCTCCCATTTTTGGTATGTGTGTACACTGATTATTAATGTGTTATTCCACTGCATAAAGAAGATCAATGATTGAAAGTAATTGAAGTAGTTTTCATTGCCTAATAAGACCTAGAAGACAATTGGCTAATTGTGAAGTAGGTGTAGTTTATAAACTATAGTAGTGGGAAGCAAATGAGTTAGGCAATTTCAAAATGTGCATGTTTGATTAGAGGAAATAACTACCATATGGTTGTGATAGATGGTATAATAGATTGTCTTTTAGAAGTGGGACTTTGACAAGTGAAGCAGGAATATGACAACAATGGTTGTAGTTGGTATTGGAGTTGGGTACTATGTAGTTGGTCGCAATGCGACATTAGGAATTTTTGTAGGGGAAAGGTAGCAGGTTAGGGATGAGCTAAATGATGAAGTGTATGGTCACGAATTGTTCATAGGAAAAGATGGTGACAAACAATTTAGAAGAACACCATGTTACATGTGAATCTAGCGCGAGTCTTGAGACAATTTTCATGAAACTTATGTTAGACCATATTGATGAAATAACTTCAGGGAGGGATGCATTGAAAGTTGAAAATGTTGAGTTGATAGATAATTTCATGCAATAGGAGGAGGACCAGGAAAACCTCAAGACATGATATGAGTATCTTGAGTGGTAGTATGGGAAATATGTGAATGAAGTTAAGGACTATGAAGCTACAAAGGATCAAGGATTAGAGGAGATCATGAAGCTGCAGAAGAGTCTTGATGAGGCTCTCTATGAGATTGCAATCATGAAGAGGGAAGTTTGGGATGGACCAATTACAGGGACTGCTCATATTAAAATCAAGAACCTAATAATTATGATGGGGTGAGAAGCGAGAAGACACTTGGAAACTTTTTATGGGATATGCAGCAATACATGGAATGCTTGGGGCTTCCTAATGAAGATTCCAAGGTAAATGTAGTTTCTCGATTCATTACAAAGGATGCCAAAATGTGGTGGATGATGAAATAAGATCAAAATTCTCATGGAAATGTTGACTAAGTATCTACATGGGAAGAAATGGAGGAAGCATTGCAAACACATTTTAGCCCACAAGTTGATACTTGGGATCTAAGAAAAAACATCAAGTATACTTAAAAACAAGAATTTTATAGGCATATCAATAGGAGTTTTCGAGTGTGATCTTGGAGCTACCCTATATGGTGGAGAAAGACAAGGTATTCAGCTTCATCATTGGATTGAAGCCATATGCATGCAATGAGGTGAAGAGAAAAAATATTAAAACTCTCAAGGAGGCAATTTTCTCTAGTTGATATACTTGTAGATCATTATGATGAAGATACTAGAGAGAAGAAAAAGAAGTCCAAAAATCTGAAAGAGAAGTCTAAAAAGGAGGATAGTGAAAAAGTAGGTGGCAAACTGAAGGTCAAGAAACCTCTAAAATGTTAGTTGTGTGTGGGGGATCAAGTGGTGAAGGACTTTCCTTCAAGACTGGCAATGGAAAATCTTACTCAATCTGATGGGAATAAGAAGGAAGAAATAGCGATTGAGATGATGGAGATATTGGGTGTTGTAGTAGCATGAAGGTTTTCCCAAAGTGTGATGTGAGAGGAATAACTTGGAGTATGTGGATATGAAGATTGGGTAGGGAACATTGTTCACCATGATGAAAAATGGTGCATCCCATAACACCATTAGAGAGGAGGCAGCAAGGAAATTTAGTTTGAGACTTGTTGCAAGTCAAGCTTATCTCAAGCCAGGGAAGTCCACTGGATTAAGTTATTTGTACTACAGAAAATGTGGAGTTCCGCGTTGGTGAGTGGCTTGGGAAGGTGAGATTCATAGTTTAATGTCTGTATTAAACTGAAAGATATAAATAAAGAGAACTATTATGAAATTATCATGTATTTATTTCTTGTTAATGCATCTAATTATATTGTGTTTTTCATTTAATTTATAATGTTATTTAATGCATGAATATATGTGATTGTATTGGTTAATTGAACACAAGTAAGGATATCAATTTATGTGGTGCTAACTATTATTGATTAGTAAGATAAGTAAAACACATGAGATAACTTGGGAAGCTATACAATACATTGTAATAGGCACGCGAAAGTACCTATACCATGGGTTAGGGTTGCACAAAGGTCAATTGTACACCTTCGTAGATGTACTAAAGGGTGAAATAAAGGGTAGACTAACAGAACCCTAAGGCTTAGAGACTTGAGATCAAGTAGGGGCAAAGGGAATAACTAATATCATGACCATCTCACAATGCAGAAACTTGGTTCCAACATCCCCCCCATACTAATTCGGGTGAGACTTCAGTTCGCGCTATGCGGGTTGATGCTGAAAAGGTCCAGTAGTCTAGGGGTTTGATTGCGTAACTACTGCTTAAATTGGGTTAGGGCCCACAAACCAAACAAAGGGTACTATTGCAAGGACAGGAATCTGCACGAGATATGTGTGATGTCGTATCACTATAATCCAACTAGTAAAGAGATCAAAGACTGGTTTTATAGGAATATCCATGAATTCGTGACATAGGAGAACAAAAATCCATAGCTGACAAAGAATCAATGGGTAGAGATCTACTTATACAAGTGGACCGTGAAGCTAGAAGATAGCCAAGGAAGGTGGAGGCTTGATGCTCCTATTGTGTGGACCCTAGAGTTAGTGTAAATATTGGAAGCCTCTGACTATAAGATCTCCTGTGGTGTCGATCATTGGCTTGATCATATCATAGGGGGTTTGTGATAGAATTCATGGTCGATACCTCAATTAGTTACAGTGACATGGAGTCACTCCTTTTGTAAGGTCCATGAGGTAAGTACTGGAAGTCTTCAAATACTTGGATTCAAATGTTATTGTGCAAATAGGTGATGCAGCTACCTTGAAGTTTGGAGGTACATGAAGTGGAAATACTACCACCTCAACCATCACCACCATCACCACATGTGGTTTCGCCCACACCACCACCACCTCCATCACACTTTAACACGATAAATTCAATGAAGCTATCTTTGTTTAAGGGCTTGCTAAATGAGGACCCAAACGAGTTCTGTTTCATCATAAAATATGTATAGGAAGCTCAAGGAATCACAAATGACCACATGAAGAAGGAAATAATGTTTAGTGCTTTAAAGGACCCTCCGCTAACTTGGTACATCAATTCCTCTAACGATAACCCAAATGCTAGGTTGGTAGAGACCCAAACCACATTGAATAAAGAGCTTAGTAGGCCTAAATCTGAGGTGCAGTGGATTGTGGGGTTCAAGGAAGTCACAATGAAAGTAGGTGAGACATCATAGGAATTGGATGAGAGATTGAAGGTAAAATCCATGAAGCTAATATGAACTTAAGAGATGGACAACACCGTGAGTGGTTCGTGGCTTCACTCCTACCTCACCTAAGGGTTGCACTATCGCAATAGAAGATTATGACTCAGGCATAGGCCTTGGAGATTGCAATAGGACTACTTGAAACACTGATGCAAGATCGAAATCTGGTTGTTCAGCAGATCCATGCGCAATTACAAAATCTTTTCCTCAAAATGTAAAGTTTGAAGCAGGACAAAATAGTTCGACCGGAGGCATGTGAAGATTTATGGTGCCTGAAATGTAAAGTTTAGGGGCATGAAAAATACCACTACCGAGTCTTTGCAAACTATATTGTAGGAGGAGGATCGATGCCTTTGATGCTGGAAGCCTAAGAAGCACTAAGCGCAGGGCTTGTGTTGTGGTTTGCTATATGTCAGGTAGCAAGGAAACATATGACTGATAATTATCATTTGCTGTAGAAGTTTGTACAAGCACTATAACAACTATTCTACAACTTCTATAGGTAAGTAGGGCACGATCACCACAATTGCCGATGTTATGAATTGATGATGGAGAGAACACGTGCCTATAGATTTCACGAAGAAATGCGACCTCCTGAGCATATCGTTCGAATGGTGGGAATAGGCTTTGTGGGGTGCAGACGAGGCTGAGGTGGAGTATGACCTAGCAGAGCTCGAGGACAGTTGATCTGTTACAATTATGGAGGACCACGACACTAAGCCCGTGAATGCACTAACCCAACATGTTAGTCATGAAAATATTGTATTTAGTTTTATCATGAGACGGAGGAATATCCTACACTGATAGTGAGGATACATGACAAAGGTTGCTACCACAACAACTGACTCAGAACCTTCAAATGATGAGGATTGAGCCTCGCGAAGGGGATCCAAATGTGAATATAGTGCTCCTAAGTGGACTTGCAACGAGCGAAGATAAGGGGAAACAACCTGAAGATAACGCATGGGTTCGCAAAGCTCCAACGAAGGAGGTTGAATTTGATTGGGAGCATGCATGTGAAACGTTCATGGATGAAAAGAAGAGCTTGACTGAGGAATCTACCTTAGGGAGCTGGGATAAGCCTGTTCAAGAAATGGACACTTTTATGCTTAGAACCTTTCTAGAGACTTGCATGAAGCTGTTATGCGATAGCAAGGCTACTATGGGGTTACAGGAACTTATAAATAGATTTGCTAGAAACACTTTGGGTGAACCACATGTGATATGGAGCATTGGTAAGAGTAAAGAAAGCATAGGACATGACATGAGACTGACTGCACAAATAGGAGGATATGAAATGGATGAAGTTATTCTAGATCTCGGGTTAGACACGAAGGATTTTCCGAAGTAGAATTGGGAGCGAATGTGGGGGCCCATGCTGTAGTGGTCTCTGATTCAGTTAACGATGGAAAATCAACAAAATATCATCCCCGTGGGATAGCTGCAAGGAGTAATAGTAGATATTGAAGGCGCGAGCACATTAGCTGATTTTGAGGTAATAGAAATTGTGGATGACAACAACCCCACACTCGTTGGCATTGATTGTGCTATTGACATGAATGGGGTAATCAACCTAAAGAAGTGAAAGATGATATTTTTAAAGAAATCACTTCATGTAATAGTACCACTAGATCTTGTCGAAGGATTGTGCTATACTGAACCAATCTGTGATTACGAAAGACATGATGATTTGGACTACATATATAAGATAATGATGTGAGACCAAGATTGGTTGAATTTGACAATGGATGGATGAATTACATGGGATCACTAGAGTTCCTACAACTTAGACTTGGACGAATAATTAGAGTGCTAGAAGAATCAACTACATGAAGTAAGC